>JAKSZP010008547.1:0-44614 GCA_022478985.1 Massospora cicadina | reverse complement strand
AAAGATAGAAACATGGCAACAAACTTATTAGTTTAATTGTAATAATTAATTTCAATCAGAATACAGAATTCTATTATGAATTTAACAAATTCAAGCTAAGTGAGACAAAAATAGTGGTATTTTATCAGTTAAAATTGAGGGATATTTATAGGGGTAGATTTGGTAGTCCTTCATTAGGATTTTCATGCTTCAACCGAGGTAAGATCTTTTCTAATAGATGAAATTATTGCTGATTATTATTAATATACTTGTGATGGTCAGATCTGATAAGGTTCTTACTGGATGAGATCGACCTTCTTGTGGAGGGCCTATCCCCTTTGGATTGCTTAGCCTCATCTTTCAGAGGAGGCCAATAACTCTGAAGGGTCAATTGTCAATCTTTTTAAGAATCATATATCTCCGATGGGGTTTTTATGATCTTATTAGACTGAGACACCAAATCTCCAACTTGTTTTATAATTGTTCATTACAGTGAATCCCAACAAGTATCTTGGGTTTTAATAAAGAAGGACTATGACCTCAGCCATCCAAACTTGATGCAATATCAAAGATGAAACAGCCTGAATCCAAACACAAAATTTTAATTTTTCTTGGTCATGATTGGTTATTATCACCAAATCATTGCCAATTTTGCCTGAATTGGAGAGCCACTGGTTCATCTACTTAAGGATAAGGTCGTCTTCAACTGGAATTGGGCCTGTCAAGAGGCATTTGATCAGCTCCTATTGGCCCTAATAACAGCCCCAGTCCTCAATACCCAGACTTTGAGTGCGAGTTTATTGTTCAAAATGATGCCTCGCTTGCTGCTTTCTGAGCAGCGTTGTCTCAGATAGGGGAAGATGGTGAGGAATATGACCGCCTTTGCTAGTCAGACCTTAAATATCCATGAGCAGAACTACACAGTGAAAGAGTGGGAATGCTTGGCGGTCATATATATCTGCAAGAAATTTCAGGTTTATCTGCATGGCACTCACTTTATGGCTGTAACAAATCATTTACCCTAAGATGGATGAACAAAATGAAGGAACCAGAGGGCTGATGAGCGTGGTGGGCATTAAAGCTTCAAGCATATAATTACATGATTAAACATCGTTCAGGAGTGAAGCACCAGAACGCTGACCGTTTACTTACAATCATCATGTCAGTTTGTCCGTAGACGGTCTGTTTCAAAAAAAGATCAGTGGAGAATTCCAAGACGAGGCCAAATCTGTCCAAAAATTGCTCATGGATATACAAAAAAACACTTTGGTCAAAAAGGAGCATGGTACAAAATGATCAAAGGAAAAAAGCTATTTTTCTAAGACCCTTGGAACAAATGGATCTAATAATGGTGGCACATAAGGCCATAGGACATGGTGGACTTGAGAAAATGAAGGAGAATCCTAATAGATATTACTAATGGGATATGACGCACTTTTATATCCAAAAGACACTGGAGTGTTGCACTGATTGCCAAGGTGAAAATCGTTCTGAAAGAGCACACCTTACCAACTCGTTCAGTCCAAATTTGTTTGGCACAAGTTATCCATAGATTTTGTTGGATCACTTCCCACTAGCAACTCCAAAGCCAGGTACATCATCGTGGCTATTTACCACTTGACTAAGTGGGTTGAAGCCAAGCCTATTTGGGAAGTAGATGCAGCGACAACGGCTAAGTTTATCCTTGAGAATGTTACCACAAACGTGGTAGTCCACAGGTTATCCTGACTGATGATTGAAGTAAATTTACCTCCAACGTTACCACAAAACTCAACCAATTGATGGGGGTGAGAGGTGTGCTCTCTGCTCCCTAAAATCCAGAGACAAATGGAATGATTGAGACTTGTAAATGGGATGCTCGTGAACAATGTCCAGAAGCTAACCTCATGCAAACCATCTGAATGGAGATCAATTCTAAGCTTGGCCGTGTTTGCCTACAACATATCATATCACTCTGCCACTAAGATGTAACCTTTCCAGGTCTTATATGGAAGACATCCAGCCCTACCATCGCTGCTATAATTGATCCTAGAAGATCCTGGTGATAGCAGTTATTCTTAATACATCAAGTAGCTTGTAGATGCCCTAATTAAACTGCAAGCTCAAGCCTTTGACAACAGTTTTGCTGTTAAAAATGACTAACACAAAAAGGATACTAGAAATTGATACTATTTGACCAAATTCAAAGTTGGTGATGAAGTACTATTCTGTAATATGCATGGATTTGGCCAATTAAAAAAGATAAATTACATTAGGGTTGGCCCATTTATGATCATTGAGAAGACGTCAAGGTTTTTTTACACCATCAAAGAGGTTAAAACAGGCCATATTTATAATTGAGTCTATGCAAAAATTCATAAAAAGATTTAAAAAAGAGGGCAATTAGATGAAAAAACCATTTATAGGAAGGTAATAAATATAAAATATACTTAAAAAAAGAGAGATAAATAATAAACAAAAGATATAAACTAATATATATATAATGGTAAAAGAGAAATACATATAGGTAATAAAAATATATTTTATTTTATAAGAGTTAATGAATTGGTAAAAAAAATAATAAATAAAGTGTTTAATTCCTCTGCTTTGAGGGGGGAGTTAACTCAGGACCAGATTCCTCATTTTCATGTGCCAATTTTGGCCCAATCTAGCTGCTGAGTGAAAAAAATGGGGCCAAATAGGCATCATGTAAATTGGTGCAAAATGAGATACTCCAATTATTGGAATTTTGTGAGAAACTATGATAAACAGGCGCTACAAAGGCTACGAAAATATTAGTTTCATGGCTCTAGTGAAGATTGACTCAATTGCAACGAAGTTATTAGTTCCATTGCTATAGATAATTCCAATTGGACATACAGAATTCTGTATGAAAAATAGACCAAAATTAAACTACATGAGATGATAATTGAGGTACTTTATTAATTAAAAACCAAAGATATTTATAGGGGGAAAGTTTGTGTTCTTTTCAAGGATTTCCATGATTTACCTGAGGTAAGACCTTTCCTACCAGAGGACCAATGTGGCTGATTATCAGACCTAATAGAGCTCTTATTAGGTGCGATTGAACTTCTTAGTGAGGGATTAGCCCCTTCAAAATGCTTGAATGTTTCATATTGCTTTGTCATTCAAATTGCTGAGCTTCCTTGAATTGGTTAGCCTTCACCCTTCATAGGAGGTCAATAACTCCAAAGGGTCTTTCTTCAGTCAAATTGAGAACCTGAAATACCCACTGCGGGTTTTTCAATTTCATTAGACTGAGATATCAAATCTTGATCTGGAATAATTTCAGTCATCTTTGTTGTACCTCCAACAATGTCCCCCCTCAAGATCTTGCCTAGGGGGCACATATTTGTGAAGAAACCTACTATGCACTCTATTGATAACAGTACCAGTATCAATAGCGGCAATGGAGTATTCAATACCCTGACAATAAATAATACAATAAGGACCAGCCCATAAGGTATCCAATTTTTGAATCCTTCCTCCCAGCCTATGGTGGTAGAAAAGTACAAGATCACCAACTTGATATTCTGGTAACGTAGGTCTACTAGCATTGGTTTTGGTACCTTCCTTCAAGGTGGTAGCAGAAAGGGAACTTGAAGCTAATGCTTGTAATCAGATGATTTCATCAGCTAATCTCCTCATAGCTAGATTGTAGTTTGCGGGGTAGCTTCTTCAAGTATAGGTTGTACACTTGAGGGTAGGATAGGTTCCTGAACATATAAAGCCTTAAAAGGAGGTATCCTTAATACGATGGTAGCTAACTCTATAGGCCAACATCGCACTAGGTAAGTAAAGGTTCCACCTACTAGGATCATTGGAAGCCATCTTTTGAAGAATGGCTACCAGGATACCATTTGCTCATTTGACCGCACCATCAGTAGAAGGATTATAAGGGGTCGTAAAGGACTGACAAGTACCCATTAGTTTGGTAAGCTCAGCTACCACCTGAGAAATGAAGTTGGTCCCATTATCCAATAACAGGACTTTTGGTCTACCATGCCTGATGAAAACTTGCCTGAAAAGAAAGGACGCCGTAACCTTGGCAGTAACTGTGGAAACTGAAGTATCTTCAATACATTTAGTATAATGGTTGATAGCTAACAAAACATATTGATGTTATTAGGTGACCGTAGGGAAAGGACCCACCACATCAATACTCATCGTTGAAAAGGGTTTGGAAGGTCCCATAATTTGGTCTTGAAATGTCGGATTTCCACCACGTTGTTGTTGGCACTTAAGACAAGGTACCAGCACATCATGTACATATTCCAGCATGTTATCCCAATAAAAATGAACTTTTAACCACTGTAGTTTCTTGGTGACAGCTCCATGACCTACAGCTTGATGGGCCTCCATAACAGTATCAGTCCTTGCAGAGAGCCAGATAAAGGGCAACCACTTAGCTACTGACTTTTTATATAGTGAACCGTCTTTAACCTGAGTGTCTTTGATTAAGGGTTGTAGCTTTGAGATAAAATCCTTAGATTCATGGAGCCAGAGTTCAGGTCTACCAATCATGTCAAAATGAGATCTTCCTCTGCAGAGAATAAGGTTAAGATAGGCAATAAAGAAAGGCCATCAGCGTTTTGATGTATAGCTCCAGCGCGATGTTGAATAGTGAAATTTTCTTTTGGAATTTTAAAGCCCTTTAGCTAAGCGCCCATCAGGATCCTTCATTTGTTGCAACCACTTCAGGGAAGCGTGATCAGTTACTATAGTGAAATGCTTGCCATATAGATAAGGGCGAAAATGCTTGATGGTGGATAACACAGTGAGGCATTCTCTTTCAGTAACGCTATTTTTGCATTCAGCCTTAGAAAGGGTTTTACTATAGTATGCGATGGGGTGATCAACCAAATTGGTATCATGTTGAGCCAGAATGGCCCCAATAGCAATATCACTGGCATTGGTAAATAGTATAAAAGGTTTGGAAAAGTCAGGATGGGCTAGTATGGGGGTACTCATTAAGGCTTGACGTAATAGATCAAAGGATTGTTGCTGTGATTCTTCCCATATAAAAGGGACTTCCTTATGCAAAAAGTAAACTAAAGGTTCTGCAATCTCCACAAAATGAGGAATGAATTGTCAGTAATAACCAACCATCCCTAAAAACACTTGGATATTGCACAAGCTTTTGGGAACAGACATGTCCAAAATAGCTTGTATCTTATTAGATAAGGGTAAAATACCTTCGCAATTAACTTTATGTCCCAAAAATTTCATCTCAGTTTTAAAAATAGCACACTTCGATGGTTTAAGCTTAAGCGAGGCATGACGCAGTTGGCTAAAAACTTCCTTCAAATGAGCCAAATGCTTGTTAAAAGTGTGTGAAAAAACAGTAACATCATCTAGATAAACTAATACGCAAGGAAGTTTCAAATCCCAAACAAGCCATCCATGGCTCGTTGAAAAGTAGCAGGGGCATTGAAAAGCCCCTGCGGCATACAAGTTGGCTCAAATAGCCCCTCACTAGAAATTAGAGCACATTTTTGACGATCTTTCAGGTAAAGATTAATTTTCCAATAAACACTCGCAAGGTTCATAGCTGAGAAGTATTGTGATCCAGAAAATAATCTTAATGAATCATCTATGCGAGGTAAAGGATAAGAATCCTTTTGAGTAACAGCATTGAGTTGATGATAGTCCATAATCACTTGGTAACTCCCATACTTTTTTTGAATGAGTAGTAAAGGGGAAGCCCATGGACTCTTAAAGGCGTTAGTAGCCCAGCCTAGAGGAGTTGTTTTAGTTCCACTAAGACCTGAGCCTCCTCAACCTTGGATTTGCGATAGGGTTGAACTTGAATAGTGGGAGTACCCCCAGTTTTCACCTGATGCTGTACCTCTTTCATTAGGCCAAAATCCCCTAGACCTTGGGCAAAGATATCTGCATATTCTTCAATCAGGGCCTCAGCTTCAAGCTGTTGTTCTGAAGTAAGTGAATCCCCAAATTTGATGTCAATTCTAGCAACAATAGGGGTATCTTCCAGCCCAAATTCACGTAAATCTCCACATCCTGAGACAGATAATATGTCGCTCACAGGAGTAGGTCGCACATAGGCGATGGGATTATTGTGATTCAATTGCATAGGTCTGAAAGTTAGATTCGCTAGTAAAATTGAACCAGTCCCATCATAGGCAGGATCAAGGATACCCGGGCAGGGTAAGGCCTCCAAATGAGAGGGATTTTGATTACCGAAAATTTATAATACATGATCAGGGGGTACAAATACTTGTACGCCCGTATCAACAATGATTTGAGCTTTAGGGGGAATAGTAATTGGAGAGTTAGAATATAACGGCATGCCCTCAGAGGCACAAGCTGACAGAGGAGGAAGTATAGTCCTTGGCTCCAGGATTCAGTACTCAAGACGTGAGATAGAAGTGGGGTATTCCAGTAAGCAAACACGTTGTTTAAGTTTGCCTTTGCTATTGGGAACGCATGTAAGATTAAAGATACTCTGTACCCAATTAAAGAAAGGTATTTATCTTTAAGACTGATTATTGCATCAAAATCGGTGAAAAACTTAGTTCCTAAGAGCAGATCATAGCAGTTGTTATCCAATACCACTGCAGGGGCCAACACAACCAATTTTCTGAAACGCATTGGAAGAGAGGAATAGGCTCCTATAGATTTAGTATAGTAAGTTCCAGCAGTTCCGTAGTCTTTGGAATGGTTCAGGTCCGGAGCCAATTTGATTTTCTTAATATGTTTGGACGAGATTACATTGATGGGCGATCCTGTATCAATGATAGCCAAAACTTTCACCTTATGCATAATGACTTCCACCTGGGTTACATCAGTGCCAAAATTTGGGATTGATAATACTGAGGGATTAATCGCTTGAATGGAATTAGAAGTAAAAGAGGAAGCATAAGCAGAAATAGTGTCTTTATTGGATAATTCATCAGGGATATCAAGCTCATTGGGAGCGGATACCACGTAACAATCTTTAGAAGAATCAAAAGGTTTTGACTGAGGCACCTGAGGTAGGTCAGCGCAGGGAGCCTCGTGCCCTATTCTGACTCCTCTTTTTTCGATTCCTCCGCTTGCTTTTTCCAACATTGAGACACCACATGACCCATGAGACCACAATAAGTACACAGCTCCCTCTTTGGTTTGTATCTAGTTTAGATGGCTTTGCATGGATGTGAGAACAAGGGTTACTAGAGGAGGTCAGATGTACCACCCCATTAGGAATCTCCGTAAGCGCTTCTTGGATATTGATAATGGAGCTAAATTTCTTTTAAGTGATTTCAAGTGTAGTAGTAACTGATTGCAAGAACTGAATGCACTCATTACAGCTGATATAGCATCATCAACAGTAATCCAGTCACAGGTAGCAAGTGTCTGGGCCTTGTGGTAGAATCGTTTAGCTAGTTCCTGGATAGACTCTCCTCGTTTAATTTGAATATTCATAAAGGCTTGCTTTTGTTTGTAAAGGATTTGATCACTCCCAAATTCTTTTATGAGGGCAATTTTCACTTGAGCCCACAATGTGCAAACCTTAAGATGCGGAACCATGGAACATCTAGTACTAAAAAAAAGATGCAGAACCATGATCTCTTGAGCAAACTGACTCAGGCAAAAGGTGATATGGCGGACCTTCTGTTAATCAGTAGCTCCATTTATTGCGCGTTCATAAATGAAAAGAAAATAATGGACGCTACCTTCACCCGGCTCAAACTTATCTTTGAAGGTAGTTTTGAAAAGGGTTGCTTCAGAGTTCAAGATGTGTATGCCCAATACCTTGACTGGTCCAGCCTCAGAGGGTTCAGACTCTGTGAAATGGGCATGGGGAGAACTCAGTCAACTTGTTGTCTCAAGAGGTTCAAGCCATCTTGTAAATTTTGAACCCATTAATTAAGATGGCCATTTGAAGGAGCTCAGTTTAATTTGGAAATCGCAGTAATCATCTCCATTTTCTTGGTCTCAAATACTTCACATTTGGCAGCCAACCACTCAATGGACGCTGTCAACAAGGCAAACTGGGTTTCCTGTGTAGTTTGATTTGCATCATATAGGCAATGTGCATTCTCAACGCCATCCAGTAAGTTGATTAAGGAATAGTCCGGATTGGTTGGAAGACCTTCCAAGGATAAGAAACACCCTTGAGCTATGGCTCATATTTGTAAATCTAATGCTTGTACTTGAGATACTAGTAGCATTGAAGGTTCAGAATTGGATGTAGGAAGCGAGGAGCCAGGAGGAACAGGAGGTCCTGGGGGTCCTTGCAACCCAACTCTACCTGATGGTCCCAGTGGGCCTTGTTGACCCACTGGAACAGGGGGACCACGTTCCCCAGGAGGTCCCAGAGTTACCGATGGGGAGCTAGTGGTCCCAGTGGTCCAGGAGGACTAACAGGGTTGAGTTTACCTTCTTTAATATTACCCGCCACTTGAACAAGATGTTGGGTTAGCCCATTAAGCTCCCCCACGCTCTTCTCATGTTCAACCCACAACTGATCCAGTTGTCTCTTAATCTCCTCCTCCAAGGAGGTAATCCAGTGGTGAATAGGGTTAGTGGCATTGATAACTTGATGAGATACTTCTTAGCCAATGTATCCCACAACCCCATTATCAATTCTCACAAGCTGATTATGAATATCGTTGATTTCTCTTCTATTATCAAGAATATCTTTCAATTATCCCTCACAAAGTTGGATGCCTTTTCATAAAATGAAGATAGGTGAGAGTGAAACTGTTGCACTATAGTCAACTGGCGCTGGATTTCAAAATGATACAACTAAAAAATATAGTAAATAGTGGATAGCCAGATGTACATAATGCTGGAGATACTGCTCAGCTCTAGCCAAACTAACTTTGGTAGGCTGTAACACTGCTCAGTTATAAAAGTTCATCATGTTGTCAGAAACCTTATATGCTCGGTCATGATTAGGGCGAGCACCAGGCTCAATAGCCCCTCTGATCAAGCTTTTGACGGTTTCTTCAACATTTGCGGCTTATATCTGATAATTAGATTAGTTAGGGCCCTCAATGGCCAAATCCATTGAAGCTTGAAATTGTAGATTATTGATATTAGCGGAAGGCATATCTTGACAGTTATAATGTACCCATCAGGTGATACTCAAAGATTCCTCTGAAGAGGGGCTCTCTTTGCTAGACATGTTCATTATTGTGAAATTATGTTTTCACCAGGTAGCCTCAGAAGCAGACCTGGTAGAGAGCACCAGTATTGGAATTTTGTGAAAAATTATGATAAATAGGCACTATGAAGGCTACAAAATTATTAGTTTCGTGGCTCTAGTGAAGATCAACTCAATTGCAACAAAGTTATTAGTTCCATTGCTATAGATAATGCCGATTTGGATATACAAAATTCTGTATAAAAAATAGACCAAAATTAAACTATGCGAGATGAGAATTGAGGTACTTTATTAATCAAAAACCAGAGATATTTATAGGGGGAAATTTTGTGGTCCTTAGCAAGGATTTCCATGATTCACCCGAGGTAAGATCTTTCCTACCAGAGGACCAATATGGCTGATTATCATTATCGTTAAAATACTTGTGATGATCAGACCTAATAGAGCTCTTATTAGATGCAATCGACCTTCTTAGTGAGGGCTTAGACCCTTTGAAATGCTTGGTTGTTTCATATTGCTTTGTCATCTCAAATTTCTGAGCTTCCTTGGATTGGTTAGCCTTGACCCTTCATAGGAGGTTGATAACTCTGAAGGGTCTTTCTTTGGTTATATTGAGAATCAGAAATACCAATTGTGGGTTTTTCAAAATTCATTAGACCAAGATATCAAATCTCAATCTGGAGTAATTTAAGGCATCTTCTTTGTACCTCCAACAACAATTCAGATTCCTGAAATAATCCAAGAAAAAGTATGGATAATTAATATTTGGTCCTATTATTTGAAATGACAGCGTTTTAAGAAACTAAGAGCTCTGACAAAATTGCAGTAGGCTGAAGAGGTGTTGTTTACAGATATTGAAGAGAAAATTGGGAAACTTAGGGTTTATATTCCAGTCAAGTGGGGAAAATGTTAGATTCTAATTGTTGATTCAAAAATACCCTTTGAGAAGTTTATCAATGCTGATAGATTACTCCTATTGATAGATCCTTTGATCCTTCTCAATTTATCTGCATAATCTGTTAACCTAGATTCACCTCAAAACCACCTTAATTGTGCCTAAACAACCTGATTATTGTAGCTAATAATAGCTTTACTATAATGTTTTATGCCAAATATGGGAACCACTTGGGTGAATTAAGTAGGTTTATGGCACAAACTTTATTTCATTTCAAATTTAATGCAAATACATTTAATGAATATTAATTTTTATGTATGTCAATCATCATAATTAGCACAGTACTTGCACATGGATAGCCCAAATAGGGAGTAACTAGTAATATTAAGAGGCCTGCTGGCACCCCAATTTGGGGTGGATCATTATTCAAATTCCATATATCTTTTTTTAGTACTAGATGGTCCCAATTCAAATTCCATATATTTTTTCCCCATAAATTGTATTTTGTCAGCTGTATGTTGAAACATAATCAGGCTGGTTGAAAAGTGACTATACACCGCTGAGGTTCTAATATTAAGCTTAAAAATCTTCCAGATTATGAGAGTAGTAGTGCCTCCAATTGGGCTGAAACAATTGTAATTAAGTTAATTCAAGGGCTGAATTAATTTGATGATTTTTAATAACCACTGCCATAATCCATAGTGGATTGGCATGGCTTAAATGAACTCATATATTAGATGAGTATAGCCAGGAGATGCCCTAGAGGTATAAAATACTGGCGCTTGGCCCTAAAATAAAGAATCATCTTACCATATAATAATATTTCACTCTTATATTGTCTTATATTAATTTCATCCTCATATTAAGAAGTGTAGACAAGCGTTCAGGGGAGCTTGTCATTATTACTCTGCATCAGGAGAGTTCCCAATTATAGAGGGAAAAAATACCTAGAAGAGACCAGAAGAGTCCAATATTATTGTTTAGCTTTGTGAGCTTCAGAACAGTTAGGAAACACTGTAAGAAACATAGCTAATTGAGGATATATTGGTTAACCTCTTCCCAACTATAAAAGCAGGATTATATCTAATAAGCAAGTAAATCCTCAAAAACTCCAAACAAGTAAATAACTTAATATGCTTGCAGGTATGAGGATAATTGGGGTCAAAAAGAGACATTTTACCTCATCAATGCAAGAGTGGCTTGCACCAAAAGTGAGCTCCTCAATTTCATATTTTTCATCCTCCTTAAAATCAAGGGGGAAATTGGAGATAGGAATACCTTCAACCAGGGGCTCCATCACCCCATGGAGTTGCTGTTAGATAACTTTGCTTCTTGAACTGAAAATGTATATATTTTATATCCATCAATGAATTATGAGTTTTAGCCTCATCAACTAAAAATGTGCTTTAATGCAATTTATACTTCTTCAGCAAATTTATCTTTAAAAAAATTTAAGTGATTTTAATCTGTATTGTTTTTTGTTTAGATCCCCTTCCTTAAGAGCAATCTCCATTTCTAAAATTGTTTACTAATATTTTTCATCTCATTGTTTTCTTATCTCTTTCTTATTATTCAATTCTTCATAATTCCAATATTTTACCATATTTTTGCATCTCATTTTCTCTTGGCTTCTCATCCTTAATGGCCATTTTTATAGATACTTCCTTCCATCCTTACTTTTCTATTTCACCGTTCAGTTAGTGCCCTATTTTTTGCAGAATTTGATTATCAGATACCATTATTACTTTGTTAACATCATAAGCTTACTAACATCTTATAATTTTTTTATTTATTTGAGGCAAGCTGATCAGGGGACAGACATTACCAAAATAGAGAAAGAAAGTATTGACATGAAACCTGAGCAGGGTCAACTCTGTTGTAGAAAGTTTTTTTCACCTCCGGATTGGGACTCGGATTTTTCTGGTTACATCATGGGTAAGGTTTTCATGTTATTATACCTACTAACTGCCAATAGCTTCCTTCAGCTGGCACCCCAATCGATGTGTGAAGGGTGGGAATCAAACCTTCAACCTTCAGGTTAGTAGCTGTACGCCCTACTGACTCGCCTTCCACTCCCTTAACATCTCATAATCTTAATCATATAGATAAAATCTTAATTTTACTCAACCCCAGTGGTTGGTTTTAAGCTCATCTCAAACCAAGGCTTACCTTATCTTGAAATAAAATACTGACAATATGAACAACCTAATTATATATTACTATCTAGTAATTATATATAGGTTTTAAACTAGTACCTTGCCTTGCTCTGTTTTCCATTCATAGTATTAATTTACTACTGATTATCATGTCCCTATTTTTTGTAGTTCTCAGTCTATGATTAAACGCTTGCCCCTTTTGAAGTTTTGAATTACAATTCAAAAATGGTAGGTATTCTCTTGAAGTTATATAGGTGGATTCTCCAAAAAGTTGTAAACAGTAGTAAAAATAAGGTTGTAAATAGACCTCTTTTTTAACAAAAGTATTGAATATTTATAGGCTTCAAAAATTTTGGGGTTTATTAATATTTTCAATTGCTAAGCAATCAAAACTTCTGACATCACCTGTTTGGGATAAGCATAATTGCCTTATTAGGCTTGACAAGCGTTGATTCATTGAGTATTACTCCAATATTATTGAGGGAATATTTGGGATAGACGTTTTGGGAATGGAAGAATTTGGCGAAATCCCAATGAATACTTCCCCTCTCAAGATTTGATTGTGGAGGAGGATGATTTCTCAAAAATCTAGGGTGGATATGATTTACAACTATACCTGTATATACATGGACAATTGAATATTCTAGCCTTTTTTGGAATATAACTTGATAAGGACAAGACTAATTAGATCCCAATTTTCTCAGTTTGCCCACCAGGTTAGGATTGATAATACATAGTATATTCTCCAATTTAATATTCAGGTAAAACAGGTTTATGTTGATTAGTTTTTTGAGTTTCCTTCTTGGTTGTGACTTCAATTGACTCCATGTATTGAGCTTGCAAGCGAATGATCTCATCAGCCAGATTTGTCATAACTAAATCAAAGTTTTCTTGTATACTTTCCTTAAGTATTGCTTGAATGCTTGAAGGAACTGTAGGATTCGCTCTTAAATACATTTAAAAGGTGACATATTGATAATTTGATGATAACTTATTTGGTAATAGAACAAAGCACTAGGTAAATATAAGCTCCACCAAGTTGGGTCCATTGAAGCCATTTTGTTTAAGATAGAAGTTAAAGTTCTATCGACTCACTCAATGGCCCCATTAGTTGATGGATGGTAAGGAATAACAAACTGTTGGGCAGTATTGAATAATTTTGACAACTCTTGTAAACGTTGAGAGGTAAAGTTTGTTCCATTATCCAACATAAGGACCTTGGGACACCCATGTTGAGCTATGATTTGGTGATAGAGAAATAAGGCAGTGGCTTTAGCGGAGGGAGTAGTAATGGATATGGCCTTGACCCATTTAATATTTAGTCAACAGCCATAATAATGTACTGGTGTTCATGCAACTCCTGGGAAAAAGGTCCTATAACATTGATACTTACACTTCAAACGCCTTAGTTGGTGGAATCACTTGATGCTGATAAGTAGGGTTGGTTGCACCATGACTTTTACAGATAAGACACGAGTTAAGGGTCACTCAAATGGTTTCAGTCATATTATTCCAATATTAGCGGGTTTTAACTACTCTTGGGTTTTCCTTAAACCACTATGACCTACTTGTTTGTGCCCTTCCATGATAGTGTGGTATCTTGAATTTGAGTGCAAAAAGGGTAACCACTCAGATTCGACCTTCTTATACAAAGATCCTTTCTTAATCATGGTATCTTTAGTAATAGTTTTTAGAAAAGCACAATCTTCTTCAGATCCTTGATCCCACAACTCAGGCCTTCTGTTTATATAGTATAGTTGTTCCTCTTTTCCATAATTTAAAGTCAGTGTAGGTAATTGGGATAGGCTGTCAGCAATTTGATGTTGGGTACATGAGCGATGTACAATTGAAAAATCGTAATTTTGCAGCCTTAGAGCCCAACGGCTAATCTTTTATCAGAATCCTTCATATTTTGCAGCCATTGTAAAGAAGAATGGTCGGTAACAACAGTAAAATGGTTGCCATATAGGAAGGGTCAGAAGCGCTTAATGGCTAAGATTACAGCTAAACTTTCCCACTCAGTTAAGCTGTAATTTCGCTCAGCCTTGGATATTGTTTTTCTATAAAACGCTACAGGATGGTCAATCTGCTATTCATCACACTTGGATAAAATAGCCCCAATAGCTACATTACTTGCATCAGGGTGCAGAATAAAAGGCCTATCAAATTGAGGATGGATCAAACAGGTGCCTTAGTTAGGGCAGTTCAGAGAGAATTAAAAGACTGTTCCTGAGCTGAGCCCCACTCAAATGGCACACTTTCTTGTAATAAATGGAATAGGGGCTCTGCCATATCAGCAAACTTGGGTATAAATTGAAAATAATACCCGACTATACTAAGGAGGACTTGGATGTCCCACAAGGAGGTTGTAGGTGTCATTCATTTTTTAGCTTGGATTATATCTGAAAGTGGTTGAATTCATCTAGCTGAAACAGGGTGACCTAAGAACTCCATTTCATTCTGAAAAAAGGAACATATGGAGGGTTTGAGTTTTAGAGAAGAATTCTGTATTTGTCTAAAACTTCTTTTAAATGATCTAATCTCTCAGTAAATGTTTTCAAAAACACAGTGATATTATCCAAATATACCAAAACACAGGTCAGCTTTAAATCCAATAACATACCATCCATAGCCCTTTGGAATGTTGCTAGGGCGTTGCTTAACCCTTATGGCATATGGGTTGGTTCAAATAAGCCCTCACTAGATATTAGGGCACATTTATCCCAGTCTTCCGGAGCTAAGTCAATTTTCCAGTACCCGCTGGCTAAGTCTATTGCCAAAAAATAAGTTGAGCCAGCTAACAACCAGAGGGAATCATTGGTCCTTGGTAAAGGGTAGCTATCTCAACAAGTAATTGCATTTAAACTGCGATAATCCATAACCACCCAATGTGAGTCATCCAGCTTCACCAATAACAGCGGTGAGGCCCAGAAACTATTGGAGGGTTTTAATAATCCAGCCCCAAGAGTTGATGCAATTCTTTGGTGACCTGTGCTTCCTCCACTTTTGACTTAAAATAGGGTTTGGCACAAATAAGAGCGTGATCCCTAGTTTCAACGGTATGCATTACTTCCTTCATTTTACCAAAAAAGTAGGTATCCTTGGCAAATATGTCAGAGTATTCTTCCAATAATTAAAGAATTTGTTTCTCCTGTTTTTTTAGTAAGGTGTTTCCATATTTTGGGTCACACAGTAAGAATATTTTGATTGGATTACAGCCCAAAAGACTTGTAGGCTGCCAAAAGTCATAACATCATAAATTTGAGATAAGGGCAATAGTTTTACATAGGTTACTGGATTTTGTTGATCTACCTTTTTTGGTTCATTGGTAAGGTTTGCCAATAAATCAGGTGATGATCTAGAATAGACATTAACCAATACCACAGGACAAGCCAAGATATCTTTTGCAAAAGGGTTGGAAATGCCTTGGATTTGTAATAAATGATCCTAGGGAATAGAAAAATGTAAAATGTATTGACAATAACCTGAGATTTTGGTGAAATAATCACAATCTCAGGGGTAAAAAATAGGCATCCCTTCTTCTATGTCAGCCGTCAGAGGGAGTATTTTACTCGAGGACCCTCAAAATGATACTGAATGGATAGGACCTCTTTAATCCCTCTAACAGACATAACCAGCATCTAGTATGTTGAGCATGTTTGGATAAAAGCAATGGAACCATATACACCAAAAGGGATAAAGATAAAAGTTGAAATAACTGATAATTCCATTGAACTACCACAAAAATTGAGTCCCCCAAGATGAGGTCATAACTCAAGTTATCAAGGAAGATTGCAGGTACTGTAAAAGTTATCTTCCCAATCTTCAATGGGAGTAACAAAAAAGCTCTAATTGATTGAGTACTCTGAGGTCCTGCAGTGCCATATTCTTCATATGTGAAATATTGGGCGTTAATTTAATCCTCTTAATCAATTTTTGATGAGACCACATTTGCAAGAGATCCAGTGTCAATAATAGCTTTAGCATTAATTAGATTCACTCAAAAATCAATATGGGTGATTATACTTCCAAACTGAGAGGGTAAAGCCAACATGGAGGGCAAGGAACAGGAATATTGTTCGTCTTTAATATACTCTGCAGAGTTTTGATGTTCCCGCTACATACTCATATCTTTACCAAGATGGTAAATCTTATTGGTTTTATCTTTCTTCTTCCAATCATCAGCTTCCTTTTTATAACATCAGTCTTCTGTATGGAAGTATTGGTGACAATAGTTACAATAAATAGCTCTAGCATTTTCAGGCACTGCGTATACTTTAGGATGACTGGGTCTTGGAGAGTCATAGGTTTGGGGGCTTTGAGAAAATTGAGGAGGCAATTCCAAAAAGACCTCCTTTATGTCTAAGATACTTCTTTAGTTCTTTTTGACGCTAATAAGGTAAACTTGCACCTGAGTCCTAGAAGTAAACGCAGACTTAATAGCAGTAATAGCATCATTTAAATTTAACCTGCCACATGCTACCAAAGTCTGAGCCTTCCAATAATCAATGAAAGAAGTCTTTGATAGTTTAACTTTGATGGTGCTGTATGCCCATAAAAGCCTGTTTATAAGAGGATAGGGATTTTTTCACTACCAAATTTCTTAGATCAATTCTTCCTTAACCTGTGACCAAGTAGAACAAGCCTCAAATGAGGTACCATGATATCTTAAGCTAATTAAGTAAGACAATTTGTTAAATAATTCATTTTCTGCTGGTCCGTAGCCTCACTCAGAGCCTTCTCATATAAATAGAGGAAAAAGATGATACTTCCTACCCCAGGAGAGTACTTGTCCTTTAATACAGGTTTAAAACTCATAGGAGCATTGGCTGTCAAAACATGCACTCCAGGTTGTTCTGATTTGGTGGAGACGTAAGAATTAGAGTCAGAAGCTTGGGAAGAATACTGAGGATAGGAATCAGCGTCCTTGGTATGAATTTCATTAATTCAATGATTGAGATCAAAATGCCCAACTTTTTTGTTTAATATGTGAGATAACTCAAAAATTTGCTCCTTCTATGCATGGTATTTAAAGTCTAAAGTTTCAATCTTTGTTTAAAGCATATCTCCTTTAGCTTTACAGACCAGTAGCAGGATATTGGTTTCCTTAGCCCATTTACCTATATTATTCAATTTGTCAGATATGGATTAGAGCGACATCAGAGGATCAATAGGTACCCAATTGGGAGTTAAATTACACTCCCTGGCAACTTTATAAAATTTATTACGCAAGTGGTTAATCATGTTCAAATGAGAGTCAGTTTGCTGAAGGGATCCTGAATGCCCATCAGCACCAGGAGGTCCACGAGGCCCTTCAGAATCTGCGGGTCCATGAGGTCCATCAGCACCAGGTGGTCCACGTGGCCCTTCACCCCCAGATGGCCCACGAGGTCCTTCAACACCAAGAGGACCTTGTTCCCCCTGAGGACCCATAGTTCCCAAGGTTTTTTCTACTTTGCTAACTCAAAATTGAATTCTATAGTACAATTGCTCCAATTGGAAGAGGTGATTTTTAATTTCCTCTTTCGTTAATTAGTTATTATTAGAGAGTTGGGAAAAAGTATCTCTCCATAAAATTTACATTTCCTGGGCTCACTTCTTAATTGTGAGTCAACAAAACTATATTTTCCATGATCAAGCTTACAAGTTGTTGTTGTACTTCATTAAGAAGATTGCAATTATTAATAATAGTGTCACAGTTATCTTAATTAAACTTGGAGGCAGATTTGAATAACTCAGAAACAAAACTAATCAAGTATTGGAATCCTTCTAAGAAATTAAGCATCCCTTGATGATGCATTCCTACTACTTGTAATAAGTGGTATAAATTAGGATGTACAAATTGGTGTAATTATTGCTCAATACCAATCCTTGGAAATTGAGAAGTTTGAAAAAATTCCCTCATTGTAGAGGGTACAGCATCATTCTGAGATCAAGTAGAACAGATTACAGGAATTAGAACTCCCTCAAGCATCTGATAGATAATGTTTCTTAAAGCATCAGGTTGTATTTGAAAATTTGTAATGAAGCTTAAATTGGGACCATAAAATTCTTACTTGCCACGGAATTAGAATGTAGAGGGGTCCCTTGGGATTTTAGTTCTAGTGGAATGGATCCATTGTAGAATACTGCCTTGCTCATGGTCTTGAGATTCTTCAGAAAAAGGAGTTTCCATTATAATGATTGACATTTTCACTGGTGCTTAACTCAGAGTGCCCCTGTAGTGAGCACCACTTTTGAAGTTTTGAATTACACTTCAAAAATGGTAAGTAAACTCCTAAAGTTACTTAGGTGAATTCTTCAAATATTTGTGAACAATAGTAAAAATAAGGTTTTAGATAGACCTAATTTTTATCAACAAAAGGATTGAATATTTATAGGCTTCAAAGTAGTTTGGGTTTTATTAATATTTTCAATTGCTGAGCAATTGAGTCTTCTGATATCACCTGTTTGGGGTAAGCATTATTGTTCTTATTAGTCTTGACAAGAGTAGATTTATTGAGTTCCCCCTCCAATATTATTGGGGGAATATTTGGAGTAGACATTTAGGGAACGGAAGAATTTAGCAAAATCATGATACCCACTCACCAGTGTAGAATTTAGTTCTATTTTAACCTTGAATTATCTCACCTCAAGGCCCTGTAAATTGTATTGCTTAAAGCACTCTAAATACACGTCCCTGCACTGGTGTAGAGTCATCATTATTAGTATAACCCTTAATATGCCAAAATCTCATTTACTAAGGTAATTGCTGTTTATTAGTAAATGCCCCAAGTGTCAAGACTAATGACATAATCAAAGGGATTAAAAGAGCGATAAAGAGAATCAAGGATAAATTTAAGCTAACAAAAATTTTTCTACATCCCCAAACTTAAAACATACTATTTTATAAAAATGGGGTGCAACCAAAAATTTGAGTATCAGTCAAGGGTTTATACTTAAACAAACTTAATCAATCCTAATTATTCCAATATGATAATCAAGCTTATATCAGTTAAGGATGAGAATAACAAGCTGTTGTCTAGACAGAATATCAAACAATTAAATAAAATATATAATTTTTTATAGTTGGTAGGTTTAAAAAATTCATCAAAAATTTTGAACATACACCAGTTTTTTCATGACCCTTAATGGATCTTGTTTATGTGAAAAATTTCTATTTATTAAAAATAAAATGGGCCTCATTGCCGCAATTCTAGCATAAAAACTAGTTAGATCTCATCCTAAGTAACTTTACTAACTCTAAAATTTTGAAACCTTACCCAATAAACAGTTTTAATACTATCATCTCTAAGCAACTTTCTTGTTGAGCATTTTTTCCAATAAAATTTTGCTTTATATCAATTCTTATTTTATTTTTAAGTTTCTATAAACCCAGGTTCCTTACAAATTGGGCCACCATTTTAGAAAATAAACTTTAGTTCTATGTTCAACTTTACTAAGTTACCATTTCTTATCAAGGTTTTATCCCCAAAACTTCACCCTTGCCTTTTTAGGAATTCACTCTCTACTAATTTAATACGCGAATTTTCAACTTATCTTCAACATTTAAAGAGCTATAAGGTCCTTAAATTAGGCAATTATTCACAAGGTTATAACTTTTTGGGAAAAACCTAACTATTTCGATTATTTATCATTTAAATGGCAAGAAACCCCAAAAACTCTCGTTTTGATTATATCAGTTAGAACTAATGATCTAGCTGGCCAGAACCAAAATCAAAATCAGAATAACATGGATAGCAATCAAAATATATTTTGAAAATCTTAAACCCCCTCTATAGTCTTTAAATGGCCTAAAGTTCCAGTTGACAGATGCTATTATATATCCTGACCGCCAAAAATTTAACCAGCTGGTCAGCATGATATCAGAGGACCTGAATATATTTATACCAGTTCAAACAACTATGCACACAACATTGCAGATGAAACTCAGAGTAACAACTTTTATATCCTTGGGTTTGACTGCCTATGATGAGAATTTATCGAAAGCCCATCTGAGGAGAATTTCCCTATTGATAAAGCTTATCAATGTAATATTAATAAAACAGGAACAAATTAATTTCACAAACACCAACTATTGATACTATCATTGTACCTGAGCAGCTACATCTGCCATAAGGGTCATACAAATATCAAGAGCTAAAAGAACATCAGCCACATGGTCATAAGCAGACTAAGCTCTATACAAATTAATAAAAAACCCAGAACATTTCAGAGGATCAAAGTAATGGATTTCACTGGGCCTGAAACCAAGAAGCAGAAACACAATCGCCTATGAGAAAAACTTGACTTATTACAATTTAAGACTTTTATTTTGAACACTCATATTAAATACTATAAAGACATAGTTATATCAAAAAAAGTAACGTCTTTCACAGAATATGCGTTTACTATTGTCAATTCTATTTGGTACTCATAATGATAAGTATATATATATCTATCTTGTTTTTAAGTTTGGTCTTGGACTTCCTGTTGTCAGCAGAAGTTAAGAGTTTTCTGGTGTGCTCATGAGCAGCCCCTTTATGTTTATAAGGCTTCAACATAGTTAAACACGCTTGGAACTATAAGAAAAGTACTATTTACGCATTAATAAGACCTTTGATTTGCCTGTTGGTGCACCCTGTAAACAAACCAATAATTTATTGTCAATGGCCTAACCCTTTTAATCAGCACCCCCTGAGTGAGTGGGACAGTTTAGTAATAAAATTATTTAGTACTTCATGGCTCATCTTGAGTGTGCACTTGTTCTTATGGAGCTTATCACAGTTGACTTGCTCATAGAAACCTTCATCTTGGTTGCAAAAAATGATCCTACCCTCCTACAAGTCCCACTGTGGTTCTAGTTTCTTGTCCTCCACAAGAAATCAATAGTTAATTTACTTTAAAAATGGTTGCAAAACCTTTATTTTTTATTTTGGGGATTATCAGCCGCTAAACAAACTAAAAAATAGCAAGAATCACCTTGATGATCAGGTAGTTTTCCATATCTTTTTCAACATTGATGTTAGCCTTTATCATTATGTTTTCTAAGATTGGCGCTAAATTATCATATGTAAGAAATTTCAGCCTTGGTATCTACAATCAGTGTGCTAGTTTTATTATTTTTAATTTAATATACCGTTTATGGCCCAATAAACTTAGCCCAAACTGACCCCTGTTTGGTTTACCCTGAAAACCATCATTTGAACAATGATATGTTTTGCTGCACCCTGTAGTCCAAAAATTTACCACTATCTCAAATATGATACTTCTGAATATGAATAGAGATGAACTTTAAGTGGAAAGTAAAAAACTATCTTAGCCATTTTATGATAAAAACGAACTATCTTTGCAAACCATAGAACACAGGGAGACGCCCACTTCTAATAATTCTATAATTTTATCTACAATTGAAAAAAATCATCTGTTTAAGTGTTTTGGGTGATACTCTCTATTCCCTTCAGTAAATTGGAACTTCAAGTCTAGAAGACACAGGTTCCTCTAAGAGCTTCATTAATCAGAACCTATATCTGATTACCTGTTAAACACTACATACCAGTTGTAATCAAAAATGGTGCTTTACAGGCTATTATATCATTTATGAAATCAGAGTATTATGAATTTATAAAGTTGGAAGTATGAATTAACAGGTTCTTTTTTGCAATAGTATATATGCTTTAAACTTTTCGTTCTTGTTGCAATTACTTTTGCAACCCATTCAATTCAAGTCCAAATCTAGTTTGATAATCTCACAGAGGAGATTAGTCTGCGCCCATGTCAGGGAGCATTTAGGCAAGTAAGGTAAGAGGAGCAGGTGGGAGGCCCGCGGCCTCAAACGTTCAAAAATGCCCCAGAGAAACTGGTGGAATAGAAAATTTTTTTAAAAAACTGGCGGTCACTATTTCCCTAGAAATCCTCGCTTGGCAAGCACAATTCAACCAGTACATCAATACGCCGCACTCCCAGCCACTTTCGTTGGTGAATATGGAGTCCGCATGTTTCTGGACATCCAACAAATGGCTTTATGGGAAAAATTTTGTGGGGATGTGCACACTTTTTTCCTGACCGCGGTGTACGTCACACCTCACTCCATGTCATGTGGTTGGCTGGACCTAGGTTTCAAAAACAAGGAGGCAGCAGATGAGGCTGCTGCAGTGCGCGTAGTGATTGACCTCCCTGAAGGGCAACAGGTCATTGAAACAAAATGCACTAGATGGACAAAATCCAACTAAATTTTCCTCACACTTGACTTTTTGCCTACTACGGTAAAACGTGACATTTTGGAGCAATACCTGAAAGATGGTCTCGCCATCTACAGTGAAATACAATCTTTCAAAATGCAACGCTTTACGCTGTTGCCACACCTGTGCACTGGCAAAGCCATTGCAGTTCTGACCCCAACTGAGGAGATTGTGAAGGACCTAACCCAGATCCCGCACTCCACTTTTATTAATATTGAAGGGCATACCACCCACCCTTTCTGGGTAACCGTGGACAGCGCGCCCCCCATATGCACCCACTGAGATGCATTCAGCCATAAGGCACACGCATGCCCCACCAAGTAGGGCGTCACATTCCAAGAGCACCCCTCGGTGGCCATGGCCAGCGGAGAGGCGCACTATAAACCAACTGTAAGCACCAAAGAGGCTTTCCCGTGGGGAGCACAAGGGTGCTACCTACTGGTAAAGCCTATTTCCCTGCAAGAGCGGAAGAAGGCCAAGCAGGCCCACAGGGCCACGGCCAAGGAAGCGGCCAAAGTCACCACTGCTATCCCACACTCCCAACGCTAGGAGGACATCGAAACCTTTGCAGCAGGAGCAAATTGGGAATCCATCAACCAATCAGATTGGGAAGCCCATGCTGATTGGGCCATTCAATCTGAGGATCTGATGGGGGATTCGATCCCACCCAATCGTTGCAAACAAGCTCTGGTTGAAACTGACTTGAGGTCCATCCTCCCTGAAAAAAAAATTTTGACCCAATCAACGGTGCACCAAACTCATCCACACCACAAAAAATTTGTCCGACGTCAGGGAAACAAAAAGCAAAGGCAAAAGCCAATGCGACCCTTTCTGCTAAAATCAACAAAAATACCAATAGCGTTGCTGCAAACACCCACGCTGCTGTGAAGGCCCATGGGGATCTAGAGGAGGCTAGTGGGCCTGGGTGCCCACCCCCTCGCACCTAAGGTGTGATGGGGGAAACCTTCACTTTAGGGATGTTGAATATCGCCAGACTCAAGGCCTCGCCGTCCCAGGCTAGGAAACTGAGTTTTTTACAACAAAATTTACCCGTGGATAGCCTGGCCATCCAGGAGTCCCACTATCCATGAGGTTCCAAGGAGGCTTGGAAAACTATGCTCCTCCCATCCCTATCCTTTTGGTCAGAGCACTGTGGAGTGCTAATTTGGAAAAATAATTTTTTCAAATTTTATCATTGGAATCCTTCCTCAATGGCTGAGTCCTTGTTGTCACTTTCTTGTGGGCTGACGTGGTACACGCTAGCATCAACATCTATGCCCCAAATGGTGCACGAAAGTGTCAGGAATTTTTCTTGTTGGTCAAAACCCTCCCGCTACTCCCAGACCCTTTCATAGTTGGCGACATGAACTGTTGGCTAAACACTCCAACAGACCGTTAGCCTTCCTCCCACGCCCCCCAGGGTCACGTTGAACTACGCGTTCTAAAGGCCACCCTTGGGTTGATGGATGTGCTGCCATGGCAAGCCCCACTGATTGAGAACATGATGCGCCCCCACATCCACAATGGCCAATTAAGGTCCATGTCCCGCATTGACCTTATCCTTATGCCAGCGAAATTCCAACCCCACATATCCCACTTCAAAACAACAAAAACGGAATTCTCCAATCACCAACTGGTCTCAATAACCTACCACCTACCTGTCACAGCAGCTAAGGCCCCACATTGGTGCAAAATCCGCCCCCCCGAGCTTGCGTTGCCAGGATTTTTCACTTGGGTGGAATCAGCAACTTTGGCAAAAGAGTTTGTTGCACCGTTTTGCGCGGACCCCATTTCCACATGGGCAACCTTCAAAGAAGATACCATCTGCCACTCTCGCCACCTCTCCTCCAGATGCTCACGAGCCACATTGGCTGTCATTTCATGCACTCTGGCAGAGTTGGCACACCTGGAGTCCAACATCCCGGCTACAGGATACAGCTCTGCGTGGGGCCAGAAGTGGGCGGAGGCAGCCGCACACCTCAACGCGCTCGAAAGGCAACACAAACATTGGGTTTGTGTTCAGTACAGGGCCAAACGCATCACAAAAGGCGACAAGTGCACCACATAGTTTTTAAAAAAATTTTCACCACGCCAAAGCGTGGCCTGAACACAGGTGCAAAGATCAGATGATTCCATTGCGGATATGCCAGCTGAAGTGGCAATTGAAGCACAAAAGTATTACTCTGAGTTGTACCAATCCAATCCAATTCAGCCGGCCAAAGTGGCGGAATTTCTCAACTGAGCCCACATCCACACCAGTTCCTGATACCCAGAAATAATGAATTTGATTACTCCAAACAAATTATGGACAGCCATTCGCGGTGCACCAAACCAAAATGCCCAGGCCCAGATGGCATTCCATATGATTTCTACAAAAAGTACTTCAAATATATATCACCATTGCTGCTCGCCTCACTTAACCAAAGCCTGATGGAAACGCGCCTCCTACCAGGAGGACATGAGACCTTCACTGTCACACTCTTCAAGAAAGGGGATAATCTAGACTTAGCCAACTGGCGCCCCATTTCTCTAACAAACACATACACCAAAATTTTAACAAAAACCATGGCTAACCGTTTAGGGACTGTAGCATCTGCCACCATCTCCCCAGAACAATTCGGTTTCATCCCCATAAGGTCAATTTGGGATAACGTGCACTCTGTGGCTAATGTATGTCAATCCACAGCCTCTGGGGCACTTGTATTCTTGGACCAACAAAAGGCCTATGATAGAGTAAACTGGGAATACCTCAGGGCCTGCCTCCATCAATTCCGCCTACCCCCTCGCTTCATCAACTGGGTAATGCTGCTCAAAGAATCTGCAACAATGGCAGTGCGCGGCCCTGGCTTCCTAACGGAAGTAGTCTGCCCTCAAAGGGGCTTGCGATAAGGGGACCCCCTTAACCCACTCTTATACAACTTCAGCCTTGACCCACTACTTTGAAACGTGAATGCCCAACTCACTGGGGTCCATGTTCCAGGCCAAGCCCCAGTCAAGATGATGGCGTTTGCAGACGACTGTGTGGTTGGGGTGTCTAATAATAAAGATGCACGCGCACTTGAAGCTCTCATCCAGGAGTATTCCCGGTTAAGTAACGCTACGCTGAACGCCTCCAAAATCAAAATCATCCTCCTTGGTCAGTTTCAAAACTGCTGGGCCCCTGCAACCAGTGCCCATCCCGGCCCATCTGCTCACACACGCGCGCGCCCTCCCAGCTCACCCCACACTGGCCCACTGGTGCTCCCCTTCATGCCACGCCCCACCATAGGGCCGGTCCACCATCTGGGTGTGTGGGTGGAGGCAGGCGGATACGCATCAGCAGTAATGGAGAGTCATATTCTAGATAACGTGATGAAGCGCATCGCCTCACTAAGAGCCCACCCTACTTCCCTTACTGGCAGGGTCGTTTTGGCCAACTCTATGCTCCTCTCCAAAGTCTGGTTTGGAGCCCACTCCATCCCCTTCTCCCCAAGCTTCTTCAAATCCTTGTATGCCCTGCCGCAAGGATGGCTTTGGTCAGGCCGCCCTCCACCAGTATGGTTAGAAGTCATGTTTGGCCCTTATCATCATGGTGGCATGGGCCTGCTTGACTTCAGAACCCATGCGGCCAAGATCTTGAGTACCTGGATTGCGGCCATCACCGCCCCTACACTCCCCTCCCAACACTGGTCCCGCGTGGCCTGCTCCAACTTCTCCTGGGCATTGGGCCTCAACAATCCATCGAACCCCCACTCCTTGATGAAGTACCTGGCTTCACACCCATCGGCCACAGGTCCTCACGGTACTAAAGCCCACTACGAACGAATCCTCCTCACCATGTGGAGTGCTGAGTGGAGAATTTGGATTAGCGGACATACAACCCAAAGAGGCCGCCCCTCTCCTCAGTTCAAACAAGAGGTACAGGGGCTTACTTATCCATGATGGCGTGATCCCCACACGGCCCCATGATCCTATCCAGGGTGGACTACCTGGACATGATGGACATCCCTTACTCCATTGAGACCCAAAAAACCATCTGGAAATATGCTCACCATTCTCTGTTGCAGCCTCAAATCCACTCCCATGTGTGGCGCTGCCTGAGGCGGGTGTACCGTACAGCTGAGTGCTCTAACGCTTTACACTCATCCTGCGTCATGTGTGGCCAGTATGGAACGCTGTTCCACCGCCTGAAGAAGTGTCTTACCTCTAAAGTGATATGGCGCGAAGCTCAACGTCTACTGGGCCAGAATCAAATACTTCACTTCAGTCTGTCAAGAGATATGTTTGCTTTATCAACGGCCTCCCCCCTTCCACCCTCCCTCCATGCTCTGGTGGTTGCAATCGCCATGTGGACCATCCACACAATTGACTTGGATGCCATCGCAGGCTCCACCCCCACCCTCCCAGAAGCTGTCCACAGATTCCGGTCTCATTTGGTGGACCACTTTCAGGCGTGGATGTTTGGATACCTCCCACCACGTCACTGACAGCTGGTCTCCTCCTGGTTCCCATTTTGGTTCATCAAATCAGACCCTTTCCTCCACACGTGTTCAATTGTGGCTACGGCCCCTTCACACTTTCCCTCCCCCTCCCCATAAGTGGCGCTCTCGCTGGCAACAAGAGAAAGCATCGCTTCTCTGGGGTGCCTCCCCTGTTACTAAGTGTTGTCTCATTTGGGTCAATTTTGGAAGAGTCCGTCCTATGGTCGGCCTTCCCCACAATAAATTTTAAAGTATATATGCTCTACCCAATTATCTTGGGATTAAAGTTATGACGTAAGTATGATATAAAACCTAATTATGGTAGTAACCTAATCCTTGATTTAAAGGGGATGAGGAGTTAGTTATCCTCATGAAAAAACTATCCAGATGACTTTCCACAATGACCCAATTTGCAGAAACTCTTATTTTTGCCTTTTCTCAAATCTCTCAAGTTGCATTTTTACCTCCTTGTTTGGATGATTTAGAGTCATTCCATGATAAAAATTACTAAAACCGTTTTAATTAATCATTAAAGGTTTAATTACAATTATAAGCTAATGGTAGACTTGTCTTGCATTCCATCTTTGATATACCATTAAGGCTGATAGAAGAGTAAGCACTAGAGGTTAGGGTCAAGGAACAAGTGACTAGGGCTCTCTTTTAGAAGACCTCTCCATTGTATTTAACACTTTTATTTTTGAAAAAACTTAATTTACCCTATGATCTTAAGTTGATAATTGCAACCTAAATTTCACCATAACAAATTTACATACCATTCCCACGGAAGCTCAAATCTAGATATGTCAACAAAATCAAATTTTTCACAAAAATTGACTGTTTAAACGCTTTCAATTAATCTGCATTAAAGAGGGGTAGAGATGGCTTACTGTTTCCGCACTAGAAAAAGTTTATCTGATTTTTTGGTCATGCCATTTGGTATTAAAATTGTTACACGATTTTTCAACGCTATATTGATGCATCATTGGAAGATGCTTATGTGTATGTGCTGTGGCCTATATGGTTGGTATTTTTGTATTCTCCCCTGAACATAAGCCCCAAAAACAATTTCATAAAGTGGTTGAAATTTGAGAGCGGAGAACTTGACATTAAAGTAGAGGAAGTGTGAGTTCTTTAAGTCCTAAGTCACTTTAGTGGCCACCATTATATTTGATAAGGGCCACTTGATCGTCCCAGACAAGGAAAAGGCGATATGTGATTGGCCAACACTAACCTCAGTGAACAGTTTTGCGTTGCTTTTTGGGGTCTTGTACTTTCCTAAAGAAGTTAATCTTAAACCAGTCAGAGGTTGCCGCGCCACCATATAAAGCCAAGGGGTGTCTGTCCCCATCAGTGGTCTTGTAAGCTAGATGAAGCTTTCCAGGCTGTGAAGTGAACTTTGCTTTCCATAGACATACTTTATAAAGGTGCCTCACTAAAAAGTTGACAATTTCCAGAGACGCTTCCTATTTTGCTACTGAAGCTGCTTTGCTACAAGTGGAGGCAAATGAATTATATTATCCAATAAGGTATTTAAGATACAATATGACCCTTTAATTGTAAACTATGAATCTTATGACTTGGAGCTCTTAGAAAGTGGTAAAAGTTTGGTCTCATTGGAGTCATCACCTACGAAGTTCCTCAAAGCCTTTCTGGTTCTGAAACGATAATTGCCTACATTTTGCTAACGCTCACCTCATATTCTTACGTCATGTCAAACCCAATGTTCTAAGACCCTTACTCAGTTATTTCCTGTATGTTCACATAAAATCAAGTAGAATAAAATAGAATATGCTTTTAATTTAAACCTGCTTTATCCCTGAGCTCTTGGAAAAGGAAATTTAATAAACAAAATTTTAATTACCTGGACTAAACTCTATCCAACTATCCCACCTCCCCCTGCTCTCATGTTATCTCTTCCCTAAATAATCTGAAGTACATTATTCTCAAATTAATCACCTTGTCCTAAACTTCAACTCATGATACACAATATATTGACAAAAGTGCATCCTAAACTAGGAGGCCCTCAAAAAGGGATATCATTTTTATTTTATATGGTATCTTTAGGGATGCTTATGGATTCCTGATGAGTCTCTTCAATTAGAGCATATCAAGGAGCATCATGATGATATTACCGTGGGGCAACCTGGTAAGGCAATAACTTGAGTTTTTTAATGTACATATAGCTTAAAAATTATTTCAACGCAGATATATCAGTATGCTAAGGAGTGCCTGGTGTTACCTAGGATAAACCAGGCCTTGAGCCCCAACCTGGTTTTTTATACTGTTATATAAAGAATAAGGGACCTTGATTCCTTTCAGTTAAGTTAATTTTCAAACTAACCTCTAAGATGGTATGATGCTATTATGATTGCTGTTAATTAATTTTCCTAGTCTGCATATCACATTCCTTGTCACTAAACGTGACATCTGACCAGATGGCCAAGCTATTTTTTATAACTTTTCCAACCATGGTGTTCTAAAGCAATTATTCAGCGACTCTGGGACAAAGTTCACATACCTATTTCTAGAAATTATTTAAAAAATCTTTGGATTCACCGCTGAATTTTGACTGCCTTTCACCCTAGTCAGCTTGCTGACCTCAGCTCTTTTAACTTGTGAGACTAACTTGCTTCTCAGGTGATCTATTCTGAACAGATTAGGCACCAGACAGCCATTGGGAAAGGCATATTTACCCTCACTGAATGAATTCTCTACTGATGCAACCAATGTAGCAATAATCTCTTAGTTAAACTGGCTGCGCCCATGGTACAAATATTATTGACACTCTAATATATTCTCTTTATGTTGGCCCTCAGGACACTAGAATACTATCCAACCTCTCCCTTGACAGCTCTTCTCCAAGGTGTCCACATAACGGGTGTCCTTCTTTAGGAGAGCAGATATCAGACTGGTTGCTGTGTTTTGCTCAATTGCTAATTCCAAATTGTAACTGACAATTAGATCACTGAAATCTATATAAGTGAAACAAAAAGAATAAACTGAGATTATGTGGAAAAGGTTTTTAAAATAAAAACGAAGTGTTTTTTAGTAATCATATAAATCAGGATATAAATGAATGAAAATTGTAAACTAGATTATAAAGTTTTGTGATAAAAGTAGAGTTTTCAGGATAGCATAGTGAGTTGGCGTCTGATTGCCACTTTGGTTGCTTCGTTCATTTGTTTTAATTATTGTATCTGTGAGCTCCTTCTCGCAATGATTACTTCTGAACCTGGATGTTCAGGGGACCATTTTTCAGTCCTCACTTAAGGGTTGTGAGCTGTAGCCTTGCCTCAAGATATTGATTCATTACCTGATTTAGTAATATGCTCATCAATTTCAGTTCCTTGTAATAGCGCCTTTGATGCCCCTCACATTAGGCTTCTGAGTGAATCTCATAACTGGTTGATTGCCAGTTTTGTAATATTCAGTTGAGAGATTTTCTTAGTCCCATTGGGTAACTTTGATGTGTCATCTCTTCATCATTGGCAAATTGCATTTTATTTCCCCCCAATAGGTATAAAAGGGGTTTAAAATTCTTGGTCAATTTTGACGGCTTCATCAACCTAAATATGTATATCCTTCTGAAAGCCAGGCATTAAATTTTTGGATGGTGTCTGTCAGCTTTACATTTCTATTATCTGTAGATGAGATTTAAAATGGTATTAAAGCTGTAAATCTAGCAGAGATTTTGATGAAGATGAAAAGATGGGGTGAAAATAGACTACTTTATTGGGTTAATAGGTTTTTTATTTATAGGATGCGTGGTGGAATGGTGCTGAGGGGACCTCCATGGCCACATATGACCAGAAATTTTTACATCCTTCTGTATTGACCACCTGGTTAATGCCTTATTATTCTTCTTCATCCTCATGACTGCAAAGTTGGCAATAGTGCCTTTCACATTTTGGAAATGGAGGTGCAAATCCAGAAGGCATATCCATCATTATCATGTACATAATGCTTCCTGATCATATTCCCATCAGTGCCTGTAAGGACAGGTTTCATCATAAGGGCTTAATAGTTGAATTATTAATACTCAATTCAGGATTAGGGATCTTGGCTAGCTCATTCTCTTAATTCAACAATTCAGCAAAGCGCTTGGTAAATTTATTTCCCCATCTGAATCTATAAAAGTGGGTCGTTCAATTTCATCTGCAGTGGATGAGTTGACTGCAACTCTGCCAGTTTTATTAAACTCTATTAATTTTGGAGATTAAGGAATAATCTACAGGTGCCCTTGAGGCCTCATCCACAACAGCTCCAATCAAATGGGAAGACTGAAAAAGTAATCAAAATCTTGGAGAAAGACTTGAGATGTTATATTGCCGCTGATATTTTAGATTAAGCTTTATATTTACTATGAGTAAATTTTGGTTATAATAATGATTAACATTATTTTTTGGATGCTCTCCCTTCTTTGCCAATAATTGTTTTGTCCGTCATTTTATATGACCCAATGGTAGATCAAAGGTGGAAGCTGTGGTTTATATTGCCAAGTTCATCAAGAAAGTACACCAGAAGGGCTCTACTAGTTTGGAGGTCACCATTATGACCTATTAGAAGAACGCTGATGGCAAAAGAAGAGTGGGCCCTGAATATAATCCAGGGGCCTCATAAGGCTGGACGCTGAGAGCATACTAGTTAATAAGACACGCAAAAATTAAGACCCAAGATTATAGGGTCATCCAAATTGTTAAAAAGGTGTGCACGCCTCTTACCACTGAGTCTGACTCCTAATTACTGCACCTTCACAACACTTCATATGATAAAGTTGACTTACTTTAAGGGTCCCCTCCTGAGATTTCTTAGTCTACTAGTAGAGGAGTTGTCAAGACGAGAAGTTGAGATATTGTTGAATCACGCCAAGTAGAAAGCATCTTAAGTACCTAATAATAATAAAGGGCTTTGATGCTACAGAGAATATCTGGGATTTAGCTTGCAATTTTTAGCATGCTCATAGTTGATTAATCATACCTTGAGTCATTTTTGAAACAGTCTGACCTAAAACAACCCCTACCATAGCTGACATACATTTAACACCTGCACTTAAGAGCTTGTCCTTAGTTGATGCCTCTAGAGGGGGGTGTTGCATAAAGACTGAAGGGTAATGTGGTGACTAATGAAATGATCAAAGGTTGAATAGAAAAAAATGAGTTAAGGATAAAGCTAAGTTATAAGATTGGCCCACATCCCCAATCTAAAATATACTATTGATCAGAGATGGGCTACGGCCAAAGTTGCCTTCTTTGGGCCCAAGCTTACTTTAAATAAGTAAACTTAACATTTTCCCAGTAATAGCCAAGTATATAACAGAAGAGGATTAAATAATTGCATTATTGTCTAAACAGAGCCTCTTACACTTGAATGATTGTAAACAAAGATAAAGTTGTTGGAATTTACCAAAAATTACAACATGAATTTCATGCAATACCAAATATTGCATGAGCCTAATGAAAATTTTATTCAAGTTATATTTTTAAAAAATTTAGTAACATAAATTTTTTGGGACTCATCGTTGCAATTTTAACACCAAAAACAAATTATGCCTCATCCCTGATGATTTTTTTTGCCCAAAGATATAAAGGCCCCATTCCAGCAAACATTTAAAACACCATAATTACCTATCAACACCATCATTGATTTTAATCAATAGTTCTTGTAAGAAAAGCGATTTTTGGTTTTACTTGTGATTTTATGATCCCTGGCTCCTTCCAAATTGGTAACTCCATTGAGGAGTTACTAGCTTTAGTTCTATGTTTAATTTTACTAGGTTACTATTCCACATCTGTGTTTTATCCCCTAAAACTCACCCTCACAATCATTTTAGGATATAATATCTATAATTTTGGTATACAACTTTTCAGATTACCTTTGGCATTTAGATAGCTACAGTGACTTTCCTGTCAACAATGCCATTGTACTATACTTTCCAACTTTCCCAAAATATTCTGACTGACCCACTATGTAAAGCGCTTCAACTTACCAAGTTTTTGCTAATAGTATCTATGGAACCTAGAGAGTATATATAAATTTAATAACGGTTTAGAGTGGATTTGTTATAAATTAGTAACTTATTTATTTACACATCACCATCAATATGTCAAACTCAAATGACTTTCCAAAAAAATCAACCACTGCTCTTACAAAAAAGACATAAGTACGGTTTATTATACTTTATATATAGCTTTTATTAAAAAGGGTTTTTATTAAATTGTGATATTTCATGTCTTTAAACAGAGTACATTATTTAGTATCCAACTAACCTAAATCAACTGAAATTGACAACAGTCCTATTACAACAAGAATTAAGAATTTACTATCCAATTTCTGTGGCAGTTGGTTATATGCCAGCCAAGTGTTATGTTAATTGTTATTAAAAAATTTACAGAAATATATTTAAAATGAGATTATGCGAGACTAGCAGCTGGGGAAACTGTGCACCTTTTAAAAAAATCTTTATTACTCACAAGAATACAACAAAAGATCATTCAGGGGATTCTCTACCTAATTAATTTTAGTATATTGTTAAAGACTATAATTTATCCCCTAAATCTGACTATTAATAAAAATCGCTTAGGGGTAGCAACTTATTGTTTATTTTGGCCTGAAGTCTGATATGTAATGATCATATATTTATAATATTTATGGATTGATATCAATGAAAGTAGTAATGAATTGAAACCCCATATTAAGACTTCCCCTAGTTAGGCTGAAGTCTGACACTTCCCTGTATTTATAAAGCAAGTTGATTTCAGCATTGGAGAGAAAATCTGACAGGCAGAAAATATGAGTTGTGGCTTGGTGAGTGGTAGTTGCATTGAGATCAAATAACTTTGCTTTTGCATCATCAACTTATAAGCGATCTGAAAAAACAGTCAGGTCCTCAATTTCAAACTTGGCACCCTCAGGAAAGTTAGCCATAAAGTTATGCGGGAGAAGACCAAACACAGGGCTCCATGGCGATGTTCAGTAATTGAATATGAAGGATCATTGAGGGAAGCCCCATTCCAGCGACCAATTGGTGGAAGGACATATAAGCTATATAGTCCTTTTTAAAAGTCAAATTTTGCACTGAATTTTAGTTTGTATAGTGATTAAATTTGTTAGCTGTTTATATCATGATCTACCTCATAATGGAAATCGACATTGTCACCTACTTGAGAGAGTCAAATAGGTCTGAGTTTTCAAGATAAGGACAATCACAGGTGATAAACAAAGGGGGAAAGTTGGTTGGTAAATTGTTGAGAAGGCAAGCTGGAGGAACCTTGATGGGAAGCAATTTTTAAAGAACAAAATAGGGTGGAGATTTCTTATTGCTTGGCATAAAAAACCCACAAATTTCAAGAGAGGGTGCCATGGATACATCTGATTAGAAAATGACTGAAACTCAGTCTTGATGTGTTATAATGCAGTGGAAAGTCCATAATGCAAGTGGCACAAATGTCCTCATAACTTAAAAGAGGGAGGTTCTAGGGTATCCTTGAGGGAAATAGAAGTTCAAACATGTATCAAAGAGCCCCATGACAAACCAAATGGCTGCAATGTGGGCAACTGTAGGCCTTGCTGTGGCAACCCCTGGGATGAGGGAGACATAAAGGATGACATCTCCTCATGGTTTTGCAGTTGCTGGCCTTTGGGACCTGACCCATGGTTAATAATTTTCCTCCAGGCAGTATATAGTCATTAAACTCGGCCTGGGGTACTGATATACAATTGAAATCAATAAATAACCTAATTGAATAATCTAATCTATTCCTATTCCTGATGAGCTCTGAAGTCATTTTGAGGTTGTTTGCTTGGATCAAATAGCTGAATGAGGTTGGTAAAGAAGACAGGGAGCTATCATCTAGTACTAAAAAAAGAAGACAGGGCGCTAAGTTAGATTGTTTAATTAAACTGGGATGGATAGCCTTAAAGATGGGCCTTGGATAATCTAAATTGGGATAACCATTTAGGTTATATGACCGGCGTCCTTCACTTGTTAAAGGTGTTTCAAAACTGGTGTATTGGAAAGCCATATTGTCAAAAATGTTGACTTGACATATGATATCTAACTTTTTCTCTCTTTTCATTATAGGCATAATCAGAGAAAATTCAAATGTCCAAGTCATCAACTCATGTTGCTATTTGTCGCTTTTTTGATTCCCTCATTTATACCAGAATCATCACGCAATGTTTCCCATCTATAAATAAGTTTTCCTGCAGATAGGTAACATCACATCTATTGTACCCATTGGACTCATTGTCTTCATAGTACTCCCTGTCAATTGTGCTTTGAGATTATGGCATAATTGTTCTGTGACTAATATATTAACTATAAATATTTCTCATGATTATCCTAATAAAACATAATCTTTTACCCAAATTTATTAGTATCTTGGAAGTTGTTTATATAGTAGAGTTTTTTATACCAGGCATTGTAGGAATTCAAAGATTATGTATCTTTTGTATATTATATTCAGCATATTAGACCATCTTAGGGGACAGAGGTCAAGAGATTAAGGAAGATGGGGACATTATAATATGAACCTTAACCTGTGAGATAGTGTGCATCTGTCACGCACTACTTTGTGGTTCTCACTACAGGGGGATGCCACATCTACACATTAAAAAATTAACACAAATCAATATGGGACCCAACTATAAGAATATAATACTTAAAATGACCAATAGATTGTGTTCTATTTTAATCTACCTAGTCATTCTCAGTTGTCACAAACCAAATTATGATGTAATGATACGCCTCAAATTTGAAGGATTTAATTCCTACTCCTTCATTAGTGAGCATATTGGGCAGACTAGATGAATACTATTGCTTGTATTCCAACTCTTTAGTAATGATACTGTCAATATTAAGCCTTCTTTATTCTATCGTCAACATAACCAAAAAAAAGTTTCTTCAGGATTATGAGCAATAGTGCAGCATAAATCATAACCAGGTACTATACTTTATCATTAATACTGTGCACTTTGGGATATATTACTGAGTATCTCTAACCCTATGCTTGAAACTCTAAGATGACTAATGTATGACACCATGCATTAATCATGAAAAAAATCAAAATCATCATAGCTTAAATGCCCTGCGGTCCCTAAATTTCCACCTGGAGAATAGATTTCATGGCGTAAGACAGGAAAATGATTTTAACCGTGAATTTAGCCAGCAATTTTTCAATGACTGGACAAACTTGTCAACCAGATGAACTGCAACATGATTGAGATCGGATAGCAAGCTATTAACAAAAAAGTTTTACCCTTAAGTGGGTCCAGGAATTAGACCAGTTCCAATTAGAGGTATTAACGCTACCTTTGCTGAACAAGATGATTCACAACAAGCTGAATATATAGAAAAACTTAACCAGTAAACTATGCTGGGGATGTGTATTGCAGTGCAACGCATCAGCAGTACTGCTGAATCTACTTTTCCCCTAAAGAAAAACTAAACATTTTCAGCATCAACAAGTCTTTATGTATCAGGATGTCAAGGCATTAAAGGACACCTGTCTTACTATAAAAATAATTTGGATGAAGTATTAAATGCTAACATTGACTTTTAATGTATTGCTCGAGATCTGTGAGGTGCAAACAAAGACTAGAAGACCAAAAATGCAAAATTCAGAACCTTGATACGCCAAATGAGAGCTGAAATAGCTTTGATAACATAGTTTAAACATCAGTCAGAACAAGAATGAAAGGAACAATTGATATGAGAGTTGCGCATTAAAACTAATTTAATAAAGGACGCTGACAACAAAACCCTTAAGTTCTAGCTCAGGACAGACATGAGTCATTTAATGATAAACCATTTGATGTGAAGTCCATAATACTACAACTAACGAGCCTAATAACCCATATCAGCTGCATAACAATTCTTACCTTGTTCCTCTCGAACATTAGCTCTGGACTGGAGTCACTATGATGAACTTACGATCCAGGGCCCCATGTTGGTTATTCTAAAACTAAATTTGATAAAGCAACCTCTGGAATGTTGTTTCAACCTTTTCAGAATACAACCCTAATGAACTTTTTAGATTCATATCAAAACAGAAAAAAATCTACAGTTCTTTCTAAAGATGTTCATATGACCATTCATGGAACTGATGATCTGTTTAAAGCTACTACTATAATAAATTGTTTGATGATTATATTTGGGACTTGATTGATCCTTACCTTCCTGGGAACAACTGGATCTTCGCGGATGTCAAAATAATGTTTTAAGAATTTGACATTACTAAGAAGATGGCCACTTGCAAGGCTATAATTCATGACTAACCAATTTTCAGAAACTGAAATTGTTACTGAGTTTTTCATTCAGTTTTTACCACAAGGCTGAGGTCCTATTGGAAGAAAAGGCAACGGATGTATTTGATGTGAGTATTGCTCTCCAAAATGCTACCAAGAAATATCCAAAGCTGCACCAATCTCTATTGCCCACCTTAGCAAAAGACTTATACCCCTTGCCATAATTTGGTACTTAAAGTAATTTAAGATTCCTTTTGGTCCAACTAAACTAGAGACACGTGACAACCACTCTAATCATTGATAAATAAAATTAAAAAGCAGTAGAAGCTATTTACTAATGACATGGAAATGCTGGACCGTGGCAGGGATCTCTAAAGTAACCTGCCAGATATTGACTCCTAGAACATTATTGTGGGATCCGCCAATGGACACCACAAATAATATATTGAAATGAGATTTTTTTACTTTTTATTAAAAGTATAAAATAATACTTGTTTTGGTTTTCTATGTTTTTTATTAAACAGGCAGGGCAAAACCAGAAAAGGTCCCTCTGTTGATACTAGCTTTTTCTATTTAAACTAGTTTGAATTTCGAGATCATTGATATTTGAGGCAAAAGAATGCAAAGCTCAATCTTCCAAATTAGGGAATATGGGCTTTTGGCCTATCAGAATGAAGATAAAAATTTTTAGAGGTAAAACTGACCCGTGCAGTAACGATTTGATGAATTTTATCCAATCACCTGCAAGTAGAATCTTTTCACCTCATCAGTGGTCTGACTCAGATGGTAATGATTGGATATTCAGTGGTAGTCGGACTTGGATGGTGATGATTGGCTAATGTTTACCCTATCATCCTTGAGTAAAATCTTTGCACTTCAGCAGTGGTTAGAATCGGATGATAATGATTGGTTAACTTGCACCCAATCATCAATGGGTAACATCCTCTTGCCTTTTGAAGGTTCCAATCTGTGCAATATTATACTCCTTGTATTTGACTGAGGAGTCGGAGTATTTCTATTATTAGTATTTACCATTTTAAGCCAATTTTTGTGATAAATCATATTATTCCAGTTGTTGGGATTCCACCGAGAATCCATTAGGGTTTTTTCACTGTGGGTGCTCAAATTGCTGTTATCCATAATATTATTTAAAAATTGGACAGGTGATGGCCCAATCATATGAGCAGAATCAAGAACACTAATACCTCCAACATTTTTTCCTTATATCAGAAAGGAGAATGTCCAACAGTTATGCTGCCAGCTGCCCAGAGAAATAAACAATAGTTTGTGTTGCTTCTCCTGTCAATAGTAAGAATCAGGGAAATGAAAGTCAACATTAGAGAAAGAGATGCTCAATTGTAAAAAATTCATATATCCCATTTCCAAAACAGGACAGGTCAAACTCTTATCAAGTACTAGTGGTAACCCAAAACCAACACGTTGTGATTGAGAGGAAAGTCCATGAAATTATTTTCGCCCTTATGCTACACAACGTGTAGAACAAGCCAGGTTTGGGGAATCATATAAGCAAGATGACTTTCCCCCTAAAAGAAGTTAAAGCGGCAATGTTCCTTAATACACTAGACACTCATTTTCCAGTCGTTGGGAGAAAGTTAAGGCTATGTTTGAACAAGTTATTACCCCCGCTGTATATACATTAAATTCAAATTAACACTACTTCTCTGATTTCACTTATCAATGTAAAAGGTATAAAGTTTGAGTTTGCAAAATAATCGATATAGGTACCCCCAGTCAATTAAATAGAATTAATTTTGCAAATAAATTAATTACTCCAAACATGGCCCATTGTCAATATGGAACAGTCTGTCCAGGTAGCACCAGTAGTGAAGGGGACTACCATGCTTTGCCAATGAGGTTTGGCTCCCTGATAGTTAGTACTCCTGCTATAATGTTACCAAGCAGCAAGCATCAATCTTAATCAGTGCCCATTTTTCAATTTTATGGAGCAGTTCTCAATTATAAAAAAACTCATCATGATCCTTTGTCAAGCATTTCCTTTATATCATTTTTATTATTTATTTGAGGCAAGCTGACCAGGGGATAGACATTACTGAAATGGTAAAAGAAAGTATTGAAATGAAACCTGAGCAGGGTCAACTCTGTCGTAGAAAGTTTTTTCACCTCTGGATTGGGACTCAAATTTTTCTGGTTACATCATGGGTAAGGTTTTCGTGTTATTATATCTACTAACCGCCAATAGCTTCCTACAGCTGGCACCCCAATCAATGTGCAAAGGGCGGGAATCAAACCCGCAACCTTCAGGTTAGTAGCCATATGCCCTACCAACTCGCCTTCCACCCCCTGCATTGTCTTTATATCACTATAAAAAAATATAAGATTATTCTTCATTTAACTGAGGCAAGCTGACCAGGGGACGGACATTAACAATGCTCAAATGAGCTAAAACTTAAAATTAAAATAAAGTAAAATTAAAATGAGACATACAGATCTGCTCAAACTAATGCATTTATTCAAACAAAACACACCAGCTAAGTCAGAAGTGGAAACTGCTATCCATCCATGGTGGTGGATGAATGGGGATTGGGAGGCTTTCTTGCTCATACGTTGTGGACATGTAGCGTCACAAAGCTGATATCAATGGTGTGGGAACATCATGGAAATGGGGGTCAAGATAACAAAGGGGTGCTTGAAACTTAATGTGTGTGATGGGTAGGGTGGAAATTTAGTCTACAAGTGCTTTTTCCGCCTCAAGGCATACTTTAGGTAGGGTGGCGATAGTTGCAAGGTTGTTGTGGGTAATGCGGGTCTTTGGGCTGAACTTTGTGACCGCTGCAAATTTTTGAACCTGTGAATTTGCTGCCTGATAGTATCAGAGATAGTCTTTTTCTGTTTTGGAAGCATTGTACTAGGTAGAATAGGAGGTATCAGGCTTGTAGCCAGTATTGAAACAAATTTTGAAACGCTTTATGGGTTGGGCGACATTTGAGGGAGAAAACTGCCTCTTTGGCTAGTTGGTGGTCACTTTTGAATGGGGTGGCATCAGGGCGAGGCGCATAATGGCGCTTTGGGAATTGGGCTGCATAATCAGTATTGAGGTACATTTCTAATGGAGGGGTCCCAGCCCATTTGGATTCAGGGATAAGCTCGCCCAAATTATTAACCTCAACCAAATAATCCCATGTTTTTTGGTGAATTTGATTGGGTTGTTTGCATATGGGGTACCTGTTGCGTTTGGCTGGGACGATAGTTTAGAACTTACTTTAGTCCATTATGGCTCCTGATTGGTGGGTTCAGGAGAAGAGGTTCGTTGAGGCAATTTTTGGTTTGTTGATTCAGTGGTTGCTGTGGATACCACTTTGGGGGGAGGGGGGAAGGATAGGGCACTTTTCAAAAAATGTTATTGGATTAGCTATGGGGTCATCATGCATAGAGTAAAGTGTGGATGCTATGGCTCATGAGATGGAGGGGAAACGCCATTTGAATGGTCCAGTTTGAAGAAGGTAGGGCAAATGGTGCGCCCTTCATCCACTTGAGTCCAAAAAGGATGGTCCGGGGCAGAGGAGATAATGGTGTGAAGAGGATTGAGAGCTATTTCTGTTGATACTGGACAAATAGTCAGGTATGCATGGGGGCCTGTGAGGCGAGTGGCTCCATTGAGAACCACAAATTGTATTATGGGATTTGAACCATATTCCAATAATTTAGTGATAATCTCATTCATTAAAATTTCGGGTGGTAGGTTGGTAGGGTGGCCTGCAAACTGAACCACAAGAGTGGTATCAGTGGGCAACTTGGTATGAGTAGTTAGGATGGGGGTTCCCTGTAACACCAGGGGGGTGGTAGCTGTTACTACAGCGTCAGCTTCACTTGAGAAGCCAAGATCAAAATACCCCTTTAAGGGGCAGAAGTCAATGAATCCTGCAGGCTGCATAACAGCCTGGGCTAATTTGATAATGGCTTTATCTGAATAGGTGAACAACTTACCATATTCAACCCAATGGCCAAATCGCATGTTGCTCTGGGGGAGCACAAGGGGGCAGCGTGGCATCGTCTGGGTTTGGGTGAGATTTAAGGCTAAGTCCTTAGGCGGGACATAGCATGTTGAAGAATTTATAGGGCTAGCTGATCTAGCCTGAGCACTTTTTGGTAATGGCCAAAAAACATTAGGATGTGGCGCACCACTGCCCCACATGGGAAAGTGGGCGTCAAACTTAATGACATTGGAAACTTGAATAGGGCGATGACAAGTGGAGCTGTTCTTACTAAATTTCAAACTTAGATTTAAACAAAAAGTGAGCAAACTGAGTGAGAGATAAAAGATTCTTCTTATTAACAGCAGTAAATTTGTTAATGTAACTTATTTGATGGAGCTATTCCCATTCACTACCAGCAAGTTGGTTGTCATTTTGAACATCATTTTTTCATTTATGAAAATTAAGGTGAATTTTAAGAAACATTCACAAGTTGCGAGTTTTTTTTCTGAAGAACAACTCGTTGTAAACACTGTACTATATCTGTTTCTGCAGGAATGATTAATCCAGATGCTGCATGAGAGCTCAATCAGTGATTTTCCCCATAGAGTAGACTTCTCCTTGTAATCATTCCTGGCCACAAGGAAAGCTGTGTTATCATAGATAACTTAACTGCATGGAAGATTATCATGAAGAAAGGACTAAGAATGTCTTTGTTCATCTAACACACAAAGATAAAGTCCAATCAATAAAAGATTTACATAACTATAGTAGTTTGGCCTGCCTGATGTCACTCCAAATTCATGTGCACTTATTTTGCAAGTTTAGTTGGAAGCTTATAAGAGAAACAATTTGAACAATCCTTGCCCTTATTACAGATATACGCTCAAATATCTGCAACCAGTGATAGTAATTTAGGGTTTTCTAAAGGAATTCTACACCATATCAACACTGGGGATTCCCAACCAATATGTTTATGGCCTATAAGGCGTAGTCAAGCCAACGCTTAAGCTGTACAAAAAGGGCTTTATCAGATATTAGACTAAAGAATTATTTTGCCATCTTGTCATTGGTCCAGACCTGTACTAATCGTTAAGAAAAAGGATGGCTCCAACCAAAAACTATTTAGATTCCATGGACCAATTAAAATCACTAAAAAAATATTTTTATTTGTTGGACATTGGGATAATACTGAAGATGAGAAAAATTCTACTTCTTGAGAAGATTCCCTTATAGACAAAATAATTGATGAAGGATTCATTTCTTTGCCTAACCCTCAATTGTCTGAATTTTCATCAACCCCCAATGTGAAGGCTTCTTATTTTTATTAACAGCTGTCAATACTCTTTCAAAAATCATCTTGATTAGCAGACTGACAGCGATTGATGGAAGTTCTGTACAAAGAGAGCTTAGAATTCCACTTCATTAAAGGCAATCCCGATTTTCTATAAATATTTGAAGTTTTAAGTAAAATAAACATAACTTGTTTTGTCTTATTATCCTTTCATTTACTTTTGTTAAGTAATTTTTCAATAACTACTTATTAAAGAATATCCTTCTCCTGAAGTTACAGCTTTGCTCCTTTTTATTTTTTGATTCTCATTTGGTTGACTACTTTCCTGTTGCCTTTATAGATATCAAATTCAGCTAGTTGACTATTTTCTATTTCTCAAGAAAAATGTGAGTGCTCACTACAGGGGGCTTTAAGCTGTTACAAGTGAAAACGTCTATTGCTTTATAAGGATGATGAAAGTCAAAACAATACCTACAGTTATGCCAGAAGTATGCCTAACTGGGTCATTTCATCTTTACAAAGTAACTCCTATGAAGCCTGAAGCTTTGGAGTTCCAGGCTGCTTTAGAATTAATTATCCCTAAATGTTGATCAGTGTCAGTATCAAGTTCATGTCAAAAATATTGAAATAGAATATAGCAATTAATTAATGGGATTTATCTCAATGTAATTGTTCTCTCCGCTCCAGGGCTTCCGTGGTACCCTCTACAATGTGCATATTTTATGAATCAAACCAATTCCTGACTAATGTGTTGGCAACTGGTACCAACCATTATATTTGCTATTTTGTACATCCCACATTGCATCATCTTCTTAAGATCCTTGGAGTACATCATTATGAGTTATACTGACAGCTAGGAATGTCCCATGAATTACACTTGGCAGTGGTAAACTAGTATAATACTGCTTCAGCCTATGTTCTTGACAATAGAGATGCTATTCTGGACAAATGACGTTTGATAAATGAAGCTTGAACACAACTTACCTTACTTGACAGTGGAATCTCTAAGTCATCAACAATCAATTTGACCAACAATTCCAAGAATATGTCTTTGGTTGGCTCAAAAAATAAATTAAATCAAAGTTGCTTTATGTTCTTTGCAGCAATCTTGTCAGGATCTGCCCCAACAAGATGTTGCATATTGTCCTCATAGGCCTAGGGGGCCTGAAGGTTCTTCAGGCTCAGATGGCAGAAAAGGACTTCCAGGACCCCCAGGATCAGATATCCCTGTATCTGGAGATAATGGTTCATGGTGAGTGAATATATTCAAAGTAATAGCTACCTTGAAGTCTAAATTGGAAAGGGTGGCTACTGGATGAAAGGTCCGCCTTGATGGAAGCCCCTTTGACCCTCGATTTACTTTAAGTGCCTTATCCACTAAAATGGATTGCTTTGCTGCATTTACTAAAGTTGTTGATGAACATTTACACCAATTGGATGACAACTGTAAATGCCTTGATGACCGAGTAAGCCAATGTGAAGCTCAATTATGAGCCCATCAGTTTGAAATTCAGACTTTTTGAGCAGCTCAGCCAAAAGGCTTCAGCATCTTCAAATCAAATTTTGAGAGAAACTCAAGAAGAATTAGAGACTATCTGAAAACAAATCATCATACTGGCTCCACTGACTTAAACTCAAATTAAATTTCTTCCCTAGCGTAGTCACTGGTATTAATACTTTATTAACCCTGGTAACTTCTTTTTACAAACCTAGTTTAAAATAAATATTCGTTCTAGGACAGGAGAGTATTGATTCATTTTTGCACGCCTATGAGTGTACAATGGAAGAATCAACAGACCATCAAAAAGTCAAAAATATTTATTCCAGTTTAAGTGGCGCTGCCATAGAGATAATGAACCTTTATCTCCAGGAATACCAGACTTGGAAAAAAGTTTAAAAGCTCTAATTTAAGAATTTAGATTTGACCAAATTATTTTTAATCAGAAGCAAGCTTTTGTAGGCATCCTGTTGACCAAGGAAGAGTCTTTCCAATTTGCTATTCGTTGATATGCCAACGCTTAACCTTTTGTGCCTACTAGGAAATTTAGTTTGGATGATGCTATTACAGCAGTAATTTCAGCCTTAGAACCATGTACCAAAGTTCAACTCCGCATGATTGGCCTGAAATGTACTTTTAATTGTATTCAGGACACTAAGGATTCTCTTATCAAAAATTCCACTGTTGGAATGGGTTTACAAAAGTTTTACCACCTCTAACTGGAACAGAGTACATGTTTAGAGTCAAAAAAGGAGATCTGGTGTACCTATTATAATGGAATACATCATAAGGCGCAAATTTT
>JAKSZP010008546.1:0-44744 GCA_022478985.1 Massospora cicadina | reverse complement strand
AACCCCGTGTTGACTATCATCTGCATCCAGGTGGTATGGTACTCTCATTCTTGATCCTCAATGGAATTCCCCAGTATTCTAAGATTCTGCCAGCATCTCTCATCGCTTCCTACCAACTAATTGGTAATGAATCAGTACAATGCCATCATTGTATATCAGATTAATGAATTTGTTTCTCCAATTTAATGGAACTTCACCATCCTTAGGGTATATCAATGGTAACGTCTGACCCATTTTGTCAACATATTATCCTTGAAGTTACATTTAACTCTGTAATTTCACAGAAACTCCATTCTGATCAGGATATCATAGCTTTGGTTCACCAAAACTATGGATGGCGCATATACCACCAATGACCTGAATCATAGTGGCAGCGCACTATACGCTCCACAAAAAATGGTGGTGTTTGGCCCAGCTGTCCCGTATTCCTTCTTATGTTCCAAGTCTGACGATATCTTCATTCTCTTTAACAGCTTGGTCAAGACAATATTGATGGGCGCTCCACTGTCAACAATCACCCTCACCCTCGCTTAATTCACTTGTATATCTATATACTTACACTTGGAATATTGTAATATTGTGTTTACTGAGTGAATGGCAGCATTATTAGCCAAATCTTGGTATGAATAATTTGCATTGATAAATCAGTAAACAATTCCTTTATTGCGCTGAAGGGGATTGACAAATTGGCCTCATCTAATTGGACTTCAGATATTCTTCAGGATTCTCAGCAGTTCGAATCTTGTCCGCCAGTTGTCAGGCATAAGGCTGGGCAACTTCCTTGATTATCTCAGGGTCGATTTTCTTTGCTCCAGCTCTGGTCACAGCATTTACATACAAATTGACCACTTGATACAGCTGATCCTGCTCGTCATCTACAAACAGATCACTGATATCGATTTCCTCAGTCATAATTTTGGGAGGAACAGGCTTCTCCGGAGCTCTAGACTGTTCCCCATCTAGGCTGCGGACCCTTTTCCCAATTCCTTGGTGGCTGCTGACTCTTTCGCCTGTACCACGTTGATCTGATCCTTCAGCTTCTTACAGTGCATGGCAAAATGTCCTTTCCCGCCACATTGGTAGCAGACCTTTTTCTTCTTATTCAACCATCTGAATTCTTTGGGCTTATTCCCCAGCATGGTTCAATTAGTCATCTCTTTAGCTCCTTCATTTCCCTTTGTGGGTTTTGGATTACATAACAGATTAGATTTGAAGCTTCTATTTGGGGCATCATATGTCGCTCCCAAAAATTTCAAATTATCTACTATTTGTGAGGTAGTTATTTTCTGTCATAAACTTGGAAGACATCATGAGATGAAAATCATGATAGGGCTGAAGGGTCGCTTGCAAGGCGATTCTGGCATCAAAGTCATCTAATACTTTTGCTTGTAGCAGGATCTGCGACTCCTGGTAAAACTGATCCACGAACCTAGCTAGAGACTCATATTTATGGAACTGGATTCCCATAACTTCCTGTTTGTGCTTCGACATGTGCGTCAGAATCCCAAACTCTTTCATGGTGGCCGCCTTTGCCTCAGCATACAACCAGCTGTCCCCCTCCAGGTGAGATAACATTAAGTTCTGACAGTCAGTGTCTAGGAAATTCATGACTGTCAACGCCTTTTGATGATCCCCATAGTCATACATGGTCATGTCAAACAATTGGAAAAATGCTGGGGCGTTATCCCAATGGAACATTGGCAATTTTGGCGTTGCCTTAAATTTCTCCAAGTTATTTCTAGCCAATTCTCTCAGTTTGGTCACTCAGCTAACTTGAGGAGTGACTTTGGGCATCATCTCTGAAATGGCAGAAAAAGCGTGTGGCATGTTCCTTAAGGTATTCAACTTCCCAAGTATTTTGTGAGGACTTCTTTCTTCAGCATCGCTTGCCATATCTGGCTCACAAGCACATTTATGAGCTTAAGTTTCTCCACTTGTTTGATTAATCGCTCTATATCCACACCAAAATTTCTCAAATGAACGCAATCAGCTTCTTACCCCTTTTAGGTACAAGAACACTCAAACGAGGTATCCTTCTTTCTTCTTCAACGAAGTTACTTTACTAAATAACTCAATCCCAAAGCTTGCAACACTATCTATCCCTTCCTCTACCTTGGCGCCTTGTGCTTCCAAGGCTGCGAACTCCCAATGGTCTGCTGAGTTTAGAGCATTTTGGTTCACAGTGGCTAAATCAGTCCACAGTTTGCGTAGCTCATCTTTGTATGTCATTCTTATAACTTCTTCAACTCAACTACCCCTGTAATGAGCACCAACCTGTAAAAATTTACTTGAGGGTTATTATTGGTAACAACCCTAGTAACCTTTTTACTGCACAGGTTTAGTTTCCTCATGCACTTTATCTGCGTTGTATAATAGAATAAATTATTAATCAATAATAGTATGATGACTATTATCCATAGTTGAGTATAAATTCTTATATCTCAGCCCAACGCTCAGCCAGTATTCCAGATTAAATACTTGTGATGTCATGATTGTAGGGATTCGTTCACTCATTCTGTCAAATCTGATCTTTGCTGAGATACCCTGGTGACAGTCTCTTCAGTCCAACACACAGTCAGCAGCAATCCCAGATTGTGTCTCCTTCTTCTCTAGATCCCCACTCAGATCTTTACTCTTTTCTCTAGTAGTCTTCCAATTATTGCACACAGAAATAATATCCTTGAGAAGAATAGCACAATGGAAAGCAGATGATAGTTTACTTTTCAAGCTATATACAGAATGGACAACTTATACTATATATCTGTAGTATGATCTAATTATATGTTATATTATCTTTTTATTATAGTGAATCCCAGGGAATTTATAGTGGGGATTTGGTTGTCTAACCCTTGGTTGACACCTCTTCGATGAAACAGCAGCTATTGCCATTGAATCACCCATCCTCGTCTCAGCAGCGATGGTCTTCCCCATCCTGGCTAAGTTTCTGTCATTAGGCATCATTGAGACTTAAACGGAAAGAGTCAGAAAACGTGTCCCTAACGTTATCCTCTTGATCCAAGTGAACCAAACATATTTGGCTAGCGACCTGTTTAGGTAATGGGACTTATTACCCATTAAGGCAGGTTGTGCACCAACCCGATTGATTTGCTAGTTTCAGGTGGCATCACTCGCCTTACAACTTGCTATTCATTCCCAATCAGTCAGTGATCAAACCTGACCAATACCAATTGGTACACCTGATAGTTAGTTGCTATCAGATGCTGATATTTCATCGGCAGCTCCACCTGATGAGATCTTAAGTATTCATCCAGATTGATCCTCAATGGATACAACCAGGCGAATATCCCAAGATCCCCCAAACGTAGTTACTCTGAAACTTGAGCCAACTGATTTCCAATTCACTTTGCCTCAGGGAATTTTCCCCTAGCGATCTCTGGTAATCTAGCAGGCTGGGAATATGGGCAAAAATCCCAACACTTGCTGGTAATCTGAAATCCTCCCATGAGCCGAAATCATGAATGCTGTGTCTTTCCTCTATAGGAACTAAGTTTAGGTAAGCCTTTACTTGGTGCTGCTGGATCGTTATTGTCTCCTTCTGTAATTTCACTAGTAGCTCTTTCACCTCACCATTCCCAGGTAGCAGTAGCCCTGGAGCCACATGTGGTTCAAGCCGTGAGTGCTGGTGAGGAGCCATGTTTTCTCTATAAACCCTTTAGGGACATCAATTTCAAGCTCAGTCCCTACTATGCACTGGTGTCCAGACGGTAGGCTCAAAACGCTTGCTGCCCTAAGCGGGATCCCCTTGTAGTCATAAATTTGGTTGGGGAGGGTCCTGGTCTGCCGCTTTAGTCAATGATAACAAACAGAAATCACTCCATCATTGTATGCTATATTGATTTGACTAGAACGGAACGGATCTGTTGGGATTTCACAAGAAATAAAATAAACAGGGATCTGTTGTCCTAAATATTAAGAGTTTCTTCTGCCATAATTTTTCACAACACCAAATTTCCTCATGAATGCCGCGCCAATCAGCATGTCATAGTTGTTATCTGGAAGAACCACTCCTGGAGCGAAGCCCAAACTGATCCAAATCATAAAGGCAATGCACTATATGCTCCTTTAGACATAGTGCTATGCATCCCCACAGTTCTGTATACTACTCGATGGTCTACATCCAGTTTCAGCAGAAGCTTAGCCACCAACCTGGTAGAGACTATGTTCACAGGGGCTCTTATGTCTATGATAGCACGGATTTTTGTGTCTTGTATGAAAATGTCACAGTAAGTGAATTCCGAGTAAGAGGAACCATCGGTGTTTATTACATGTACGTCCAAGGGCTTTGTGTTACTCAAAAAGGAGGAAATGCCCTTGCTAACCTGAAGATACTCACTAGCGATTTTCTCCACCAGAATGGCTACGTTAACCTTTACTAAAGAGGCAACGTCCATTGAGGGATCCACGCTGTTGTGCCAGTATGTTCCAGGATCTGCCACGCATATGGCTTCTGCACGTCCTGATGGAACTTGGGGCTTATGGGAGAATTTTTACTCTCTGAAACGGAAGCAGGGGTATCCAACAGAAGCTGTTGGTATAACAAATCATCTGATTGAGTTCTGAATCCTAATTAAAAAAGATGCTTGGGAATCATTAGGACAAAGTGAATTGGACTTAGCGGAGGTAGAGTGTCCCATATCTACTCCGCTTGAGCTTTTCCCTGCTCGATTTCCTCAGCTGGCATTACATACAATTGTGGTTTGCTAGGACAATTGCCTGCATAATGCCCTCTTTATCCGCACTGGAAGCAAGTATAATAAAAGTTTCACATATATAGCTTGCAGCGGAAGGACCAGTGCAAAATTGACGGTATGTTTCCAGGGTCATGGACAAACTGGCGGAGCATACCTAGGCGAAAAGGATTTGCTGATTTGTATGATGGATGGATATGTTCCAGCGGTTGATAACTTGGTCGCTGCGACCCATACTCTGAGGAGTTTGGTGCAGAGACAGTAGAGGTTTTTGGGCTCCGTTAGGGGCACTGATCATGGTAGAGAGTCAACGTAAGGTATTCACGATTTAAATAAGTTTTGCATCTCCATACAAAACATGAGACATAATATTATATAGCTCTTAATATGGTTTGACTGTCGCCGTCATTGCTATACTGACATCCTTGACAGATAAAATGTTAGCTCCAAGTAGTACATGCGCTTCCACAAAGAAACGTTCAGCAAAATATAACAGGGTCTCATTTTGGTGAAACTATATAGTCAAGAAGTTGGCTTTCTGTTGGGACATCTTGGTTGCACCCCCAAACAGCCAGAGAACTTTTACTTTTACTTCTTTTTGGGATGCCGAGCTGTTTGGAAGGTAGCAGGTAACTTAATTGCGCTTTTCACATCTAGAGCAGACAGCAAAAGTTTCGTTTTCTGTCAATCAGAAGCCCCTTACACAGGAATTTTAATTGCTTGAAGTAACTGTTAGATTACAATCATGACTGAAAGGAGGTAATTTTTCGACCTTCACAGCTTTGCCTTGCTCCAGAATTCTGCCACAAGGAGCAGGCGAATTGGTTCCAGAGCGACTAAGGAAACCATCCCTTTGTGAATTATTATACAGCCAGCCAGATGGGCTCAAATCTGTCAAAATGAACTCAAAAGAAGTAAGATCATGTGGGGAATACATGCCAGAACTTGAGGGATATTTGTTAGTGGATCCATAGCATTCTTCCCCCAAATCGCCATTTAATGCACCATTCCCCCCAGCTCCAGAGTGCTCCGCAAAATGCTCATCAATAATTGCTCCAATTTAACCAAACAGCATCTACACCGTCCATTCTGGAATTCCCGTTGTAGTGTCACATACTAATATTGCAACACCCAATGTAATTATCGCTCAACTTGCAACTTCTGCTCCACTGCTTGTAGTCATGAGAGGACATCCTTGATTATGTTCTTCATGTGGGCATGCTGTCAGCTAGCGTTACCAGCTTGTTGATTAAAGTCGTTTATTTAGTAAAGAGGGCGGCTTGTTCCCATTCAATTCCTCATTGGCCCATAGAAAGGTATCAAGCTGTTTTTTCATGTCAGCATACTCTCATGTCTCACCAATTGGAAGAGAGAAAACTCGATGATGCTCAGCCTGACTAACAGCTTTCAGTTGTGTAACCCGACATATTAACTGTAGATAATTGGGGGACGTTGACCAAAGAATAAGCGCTTTATCTGTTGTTTGCTGGCTACTCCATTCAATACAAAGTTGGGTTAATTCAGCTGACATGAAACTGATTTGATAACCACTTGGCTTTCCATCAGTGTTATTTTTCCTTAAGCTGAGAAATCACAACTTTGAGCGCTTCTGCCCATTTGGTTAATTCCATCACAAAGCGCTCAGTATTGTTTCCCAATGTTTTTTTTAGTACTAGATGGTCCCAACCCAAGGGGGGGGATTCATCGATGTATTGTTTCCCAATGTTGTTACATCCCAAATCCATTCTGTTGATAGGCCATACCGATCCAACAGTTCTTTTATTACCTGAGATAACTCAAGATTTAACTGTGGTACCAACATTTCTAATCAATGGCAGATGTTCACAACACGATGGTCCATTTGCCCTAGCGCCCCCTATACCTCCAAAAAAGAGCAATCAAGGCAGTTGAGCAGGAGGCGAGTATCATTTTGCTGTTCTCAAGCGAACTGCATTACATCTTCAATCTCTATATTGTGGCAAGCCAGCACATGCAGTAGCTATCAAATATATGGTTTCACTTAAATGACTAGATACACCTCAATTCTGTGGGTACCAAGGTGGCGAGCCAACCCCATTGTACTTGTGTCCAGATAGGACATGTACATGGCGTAGCGATTCTCTTGGTATTATTGGTTATAAAACAACCTAAGGCATACTCCCCGCCTCATCTTTATATAATCGATATCTGCATAACAGCTACTCCATAATATTCCGCAGCTGCTGAGGGGTCACATTTGTGGAGCGTCCTAGTTGGTCAGCCATCAGCTCAGGGCAGTTTTCTAGTTGCAGATTGATCATAACTTCACCATTACCTGGTTCAGTTAGTGAATAATATTGGTTCATTATTAGGTGCCTCCCATGATTCTTTCACATAATGCGCATGGAATCTGATCAAATTGTGACATAACAAATGAGGGCTCATCATTGTATCTTACTGTCAAATAATCTACAGTTAACCAGTGGCCTCCTGTAGTGAGCACCACTGTTAATTCTTATAGTAGAGTCTTGATTCTGCCAAGTCAGTTTGCACAGGGTATTAGCCACTGAACAACCAAATAAGATGATATGAAGATTGCCAATTCTAATAAAACTTAATAAACTATATATGGAGTTATCACCCTTATTTTGACCTTTATTATTTTATTAATTTGCAGACCTATCTGAAACAACCTAATCATGGAAAAAAGACCTCCCTCTTAATCCTCCGTGTGACTCTTTATATCTCAGTTCCCCAAGCCAGATGCATTCTTGGCTTGTAGTCTTTTATTTGTTTTTTCTTTTACTATAAAATTTCATTTATATTATCTCAGCGTAATTCCCCCCTTTTCGCTGATTGGTTGACACTTCAATTGATTATTATTCATATACCTCTTTTCATCAATCTTGAGACTCATCCCAATTCCCTCTCTGATCCGCTGGTATGGTTAGCATATTGTCCAATCATATCAACTTCCTGACAGCTCCATTATAACAGTTTAAAAACAGTACAAACAAGACTGGGAGGAACAACTGACGTGGGAATGGCGCATCAAAATTGATCTAAATGAAGGATGCTACTAGAGTGACCCCCTGAGTCCCAGCTTAGGACAGGTCTGAGACATTAGAGAATAGATCTTTGGAGATGGGATCCATGCTGATTTCAATAGGACAATCCTAGCTACCACTGCCTTTTGCACTACTAGACTTACTTCGTTCATCATAAATATCAACTCAAGATTGGGGTCATTTTAATGAATTTCGCAACCTGAACCCAAGTTGATTATTAATAGGATTTCTTCAGTACTGCTGCCCCTGTAATGTCATTCTAAATTATTTAAGAGTTTCAAATTCATTAACTTTCTATAATTTAATCAAAATGTGGATGCACAGTCTTAATAAAGATGCTCAGGGTGACCATGCATGGGTTATGATGATCTGTCAGAAGTACCAAAATGGTAGAATTTTTTGGATAATTAAATCTCGGACTTAATCATGCATTACCTTCTCAAGGACAATTGAAGCTTTGCAGACCATTTTTTTAGTACTATATAAGCTTTGCAGACCATTTAAAACATGTGTTATGAGAATTTGGCAGTCCTTAGAAGTTTTTATTTTCAAAGCTGAATTCTTAACTATCTAATTTCAAAAGCTCAAGACAATCACTTAATTTACCAAGTGGTAATTGAAGAGGCCCAGATCCTATTGAAAGCAAAGACAATGGCTGACTTTGATGTAAGATTTCTCAAAACGCTACCAAGGACCACCCCAATATACAGCAATTTATACGCCCCCTTAGTAAAGGACATAGACTCCACGGCTATGTTTGTTACTTAAAGTTTTGTGAGATCACTTTTGGTCCACCCAACGTAGAGACACGTGACAACCGCTCTAATCATTGGCCAAGTAGTACTAAAAACGCAGTAGGAGCTAGTTACCAACAACGTGGAAATGCTGGACCCTGGCGGAAAATCTCCAAATAACTTGCTCGAGCTTTGACTACAAAAGGTATTATGCATCCAGATGCCCAAGAAATGGACCAACATCTATTGTATTTCTTCACCTGAGGACAATGAGGACCAAGGAAAAGAAATTTGGCAGAAGAGGTTAGATAATTTATTATCAAACAGTCATCTATTCTATATCTCAAAAGCAGGACAAGTCAAATTCTCCTCAATTATTATTGATAACAAAAAGCCAATGTGCAAGTTCAAGAAGAAAAAACATAAATCAAACTTAGACTTGATGATACACAGCTCGCAGAATGAGTATATTTCAGAAATCAGATGAGATGGAAAACTTGCCCCCTTTAGAAGAATTTAAAGTAGTTTTTTCCCTGAGACATTAACCATTCATTTTGGACGTTGGGAGGATATCAAGACCATAATTGATTAAATTGATACCCCCGGTGTTCTTACATTAAATGTGGAACTAAACTAACTCTCTGCTTAAATTTATATCAATATACTTAGAGATAAAGTTTCAACTTCATGCAATAGTTGGTAGCGGCACCCCAGACAATGTGATATTGAGTCATTTTAATAAAAAAATAAAGATTGCTCACATTGTGTCCCATGGTCAAATTTATGGAACATTAGGTCTGGAGGCACCATTTGTGAAGGAGCTTATAGTACATTGAGAATGAAGTTTAGCTCCCTACATTTCAGCTCTCCTTTATAGTGTTTCCTGAAGCAACTATCAATTTTTGATTGGTACAATTCTCCTCAAATTATATGAAGCAGTTCAGATTTATGAAGAGAACATCTTCAAAAGCCTTAATAAGTCATTGTTTTAGATTTTTTAATCATTAAAGCTACCTCTACTAATTGCAAATTCTTACAAAGTAACTTACACTGATGGAATTATATCTAATTAATACCAATAAGTTGGTCATCATAATAGGTAACATCCAATCATCATTTCTGGAAACCAAGGGCTTCTTTATGAGCATCCTCAAATTGTATACTGCTTACTAGGGAACAATGGGTTGCAAACAAAGGACTGTCTCTGTATCCGCCAATCATAATTATAAGATAAATCTACTATTCATGGAATAATCATGGATTGAGCCTCACAAAGCTCTTAGTTTTATTAATTAAGTCCACAAGGAGATCTGTGTTCTCCTGGCTAGCTTAATTAAAGAAATTTAATGAGAAGAGCTGGCAGAAAACAGCCTTTGCCCGTCTAATACCCAAAAAAACATTCAAAAAATAGCTTAGAGCTATCAGAGTTTAACCTGAATGATGCAACTCCAAATGCATGTGAACTAATCTTTCATGTTCAATTTAAATTATTAGAAGATCAAAAGGATCAAGCCTTGTCTTTATTACAAAAAAAACCTAAATGTTTGCAACCAGCCATTATGATCGAGGGTGCATTACAGGAATATTTATTTACATCAACTCAGGGGATTCCCTGCCATTATGATCACGTCCTATAAGGCTTAGATGAGTTAATGGTGAAGCTGTACAAAAAGAGATAATTTAAATATCACTGATAATAATGATCATGTCATCTCACAGTCATTGTTCAGACCTGTATTATTTGTTAAGAAAAAAGATGGCTCCAACCTAGTAGCAATAATTATTACTGGATAAATAAAATTAGCAAATAGGATTTGTACCCTTATTTAAAATAGATGATGTCCTCATTTGACTAAGAGGTACCAAGTATTTTACTGGTATAGATCTCATCAGTGGCTATTGTTATATTGACCTGGCAAAAGAGTAACAAGAAAAATGGGCAATTAGTGCATCCCAAGGGTTGTATCAGAAATAAGAATGCCTCAGGGTCTAATCAAAGCGCCACCACCTTCCAGAGAGCCATGAACACCATCATATGCGATCTTAAATTGAGCTTCTTTTTAGTATACCTTGATGACATCAAACGATCTTGTGTACTACTAAACATCATATGTCCCACTTAAAGGTAGTGTAAATGGATAGTCAATGCTCAGGTAAAGATTAAATAAGGAAGTGTCAATTAATCAAGAATCAATTGGAGTACCTATTCACAATACCAATACTCAAGGGATACATAACTAACTAAAAATCTTGAGGCTTTAACCGGATAAAAAGTACTGATAAAAAACAAGACGTGCAAGTGTTTTTAGGAATGGTAGGATACTACCGTCGGTTAATACAAGGATTTGACAAGCTATATAAACCATTGGCAAATCTATTAAGAAGATGTAGTGGCCACTCAATGGTCTACAGAATGTTAGGACGAATTCATATAGTTAAATGAAACTTTACCTTGGGCACCAGTGCTACTTTACCCAAATTTTTACTGGCCATTTATTGTCCAATCTGGATGCTTCCTTTATGTCCATTAGAGCAGTCCTCTCTTAATGTGATGAACACAGAGAGGAACATATATTAGCTTTTTACAGCCATGAACTCATTAATCATTAGAGGAATTATACAGTAACAGAACATGATTATTTAACTATATTTTACTATGTTGACAATTCTGCATTTATCTTCTTGGGCTAAGTTCCAGAGTATCTTTATCACACCTCATTTCAGTGGCTATACAATCTAAAAGATTTTAAAGGACAGTTAGCCAGATGGACGTTTAAGTTTGAGGATTACAATTTCAAAGTATTTTACGTCAGGGTATTTCTCATCAAAGTTCTATTAGACTTCCCAAGCTACCTAATAGCTCTCCATTTTCACCTTAAGCAAACCAAATGTTTGAGAAAAATGAAGATCCACAAGTATGACGATGGGAAGTTTACCATTAGGAAAACCTTGGAGCAATTATTGAAGGGAACGAAAATCTAAAGTGGTATACTTTACAAAATCTGGTAGTGATGGCCAAAGACTATTGAACCTCACACCATCCAAGTTGCCATTAACTATCATGCAAGTAAAACAAACTAGGGTTTATGGTGGACTTGACAAAACTCTGAAGCATGTCTAACAGAGCTACCAATGAATTTTATAAGAATTATATTTAATAAATTTTGTTAAGTTTTAAGTATATTATTTGCAACAGCCCTGCAAGTATCCACCGCCTATCAAATAGTTTAGCTCAACTAGATTGGCATACATTGTCAATGGATGCTACCAGACCTTTGTCTTTTTGCTACTCTAAATCAGCAATAAATTGTTGTGGACATTGTCCATTTGACATTGTTTTTGAGGCATAACTCATTTAAAATGTTGAAGCGGCCACTAAAGCTAAACCTGTCATGGACTCAATATCCATAGGCCTAGGTGTCCGCAGAAAAATTTAACGGAAACTCTAAACAATCTTTTCTGTAGGATAGTTTCTGAACTAAATTATACATGGGGATTAGAGGGGTTAAAGATGCCTCTTAATATCATAAGACTATTAGGAGTGTCAAGAGATTTAATGGAATCTTATAATAAGTCTTTGCAACTTTGGTACCAACTTTAATATCTCAATGGATCCCTTATGTCAGACTAACAAAATTTGCCTATAATATTCGTTATCATAGTGCCCTGGGATTTTTACCCTTCCAGTTTCCTTACAATCAAAAGCTTACCTTACACCCCTTGTTGCATTTAATCATAGAAGATGAGGATGAGTATTAATTAGAAGAGTGTTTAGACGTATTGGCAGGGCCTTAATTAAAAAACTCAAAACTGAAGTTTATGGAGCTGCCTTGGCTAAGAAAATAAGTCAGAAAGCTTGGTTGATAAGCACCTAGGAATCTTTCATAAGTTTTATTGGTGACAAGGTATCATACTGCAATATGTACAAAATTTGGAGAGAGTTTATAAAATGTCATTTTTTAGAAAGGGCCCTATATAACCTTAGAGCATTTGCCATTTAACTTATATACCATTAAACACTTATCCAATTAAGGATATTTTGATAGGGTTCATGAAATGTTTCTACAAGCCTACTACAGTAGTCAACCTCCTTAAGAAAGTTATTCAAAGAAAAGTTTAAGTCAAGTTGTAGAAGCGTTGTCATAAATGTGACTAGACTTAAGATATCTAACTCCCCATTCTTTCCATTATGTGGGAATATTTAAATAAATGCAAACGCTAAGTTTTCAATTTATATTACTACATGTCCCATCTATTAGTCCCAGTCATTTGAGATTCATAACAAGGTGTTTCCCAATCTTTAATAAGTTTTTTTTTCTGAAATGGCACTATTATGCCTATTGCATGTAATGTACCATTGTATTACCTTTCAATGTGCTCCATGAGTCAAGATAGTATTGATCTGTAGCTAGTAATTTATCTATAAATTATTTTACGATTGTTTTAGTAAAAGGATCACCTTTTGCCCAAATTTATCGTGTATCTGGAAGCCATTCCTGGAGTATATTTTACTATACCAGGAATTGTAGGAAGTTAATTATTGTGTAGCTCTTCTATGTGATACTAAAAAGATTAGACTATGTCAGGGGACAGAGTTCAAGCAATCAAGGAATATTGGAAACGTCCCAAGAGGAAATATAGCCTGTTCATAATGTGCAAATGCTGCGCACTACGCCCTTTCCGTTCTGCATGCCATACTCACCTTATAATGTGCTGCAGTGCCCTCACTATCTCTGACATCCATTGATGCTTTAATCTTACAGGGTTATATCAAAGTAAGGCTTTGCAAACTTTGTGTCATTTGAAGTTTTATGGAATAACGGAGCTTTACCTTATTAGAGCTCAGCGAAGAACACTTCATTTTTACAAATTTAAACCCCTTTGGTGCAAAATTGAAGATATTAGATTATATTTTCCTAATATGATAGCTGAAAATGAGCTTTGACGTCCTTAACAGAGTGCTGCCCCTCTTTTTTATATAATATCTGTCTGTAATAATGGAGATCACGCTGATATGGATGATATTCAAATGCGTACTGATTTGCAACATGACCAGTGGAGCACTATTGATTTGAAAGATATTAAAATTGATAGAAATCATAAGCTCCTGTTAGAGCGTTCAAAATCCCAACCTTTCTAGAATCTGCCAATTTATCTGATAAAGGCGCTGATTCAACATCGATGAATCCCCCCCTTGGGTTGAGACTATCTAGTACTAAAAAAAGGCGCTGATTCACTTGGCAAAGATTTTGCTTTTCAGAGGTCACCAGAAACCGCCATCATGACCCAGAAGGACTAAGTACGCTGAAAGTCTTTGCATTCTGCCACGCTAATCAGTAGATCTCTATAACAACTTTATTCTGATTCTTTCACAAGGTCTATCCTAAGCAATCCCAAATCTTGTATATCCTATAAAATCCCCAGTTCTGATCAATAAAGGTACCTTTAGTTTTACCATCTAGTACTAAAAAAAGGTACCTTCAGTTTTGACTAGTTTTTATCACTAGAGTTTTTTTCCCTCTTAATCATACAGAGATCCTGCCTGTTCAAAGAGAACAGAGATTTTCCTCAAAAATGTATTTTCGTTGAGAGACTACCTTAGGGACATACAACTTTAAGAGATCCCCGCTGGAGCTATGTTTGACTAATAAGTTAGTAGCCTTTGAAGGTCCCAACCTTTAATAAAAAACAACAAAATCAAAACTGATGCTTCCTGCCAGGTCCTTCTGAGAATACCTGGTGAAGGCCTATCTTCCAGATGAACAACTTTAGTGATAATAGCCCTACCAATATGAAGGAGAAACAAAGTTTTACCCAATGGGTCCTTACCAATAATCAAAATATAACTTTACCTCATACCTGTGAGATTAATTCAACGTGACCATGATTCTTACAATTTCAGCCCCAAATAAATCACTTTACCAAATTCAGGCCGCCAATGTCACTGACACTGTCTTAGCATTACTATCTGAAACTGATGCCCCTGGGGGGAGATCCAGTCATAGCCACTCCGCTGAATTACTAGCACTCTGACTCATCTATATTTTTAACCTGATCTCCCTAGCAATGAAGTAGGTATAGCCCAAACGGAAATTTACTTATTGTTGCTTGTTCATTCTGCTATAATCATCAAAAACAGTTACTCGGGCTACACCACTTGGGAATCCAATGGAAACTTAGAATGTCTCATCAAATTTACATCTAGCCTCTTTTAATGTATATATCCACATTGAATATTGGTCAAATTAATCTCAAGGCACTTTGGGCAGTTACAAGATTAACAAAAATTAATGTCCCTTGGCCTAGATCAACACTGAAGTTATCCATTATCTGCAATGTGAACTTTCTCAGAGAATGATCCATGAAGCTACTGACATGGATTAGAGAGTGGAAAGCGCTTTATTTAATCTCATCAACTGGATCTATGGGAATCACCAAACCACTGATTCCTGAATCTCTAGCTTAGCTGCTTGGATTCAGTAGTTGGCCAAACTCACTGATATGACGCCAAACCATGAAGTTGTTATTCAAAAATAGCCTCCAGGTGAAACTGGACCAAGTGGGAAGGAGAAAGAACAAGAACCCCTTGGGCCTGAAGGTCTCTGTGGTCCTCCTGGGTCCTCTCCACCTGTTAAACCTTCGTTTGATGCAAGCCACGGAGCCTGGATTAAGGCTTTAAAGCGACAACTATTTCTAATGTCCTGAAAAGCTGAGATGACTATTGAAGGGGATCATTTTGATCTGGATCTAACCTATGTATCCTTGTACAATAATTATGTGATAACAACAGCAGCCTGTTCCAACTTGATTGAGTATTAGGACCAAGTTAACTGGAAACTTGAGTGGATGAATGCTAAGCTTCAAGTTATTGAGGCTAAACATGATACATTTTCCACTCAATCGGCCCTTCAATATGCTGAGATTGAGAAGCTCCGTTGACTTCTAGATACCAAGGCACCACTTACGCATGTCAATGGCTGTTAAACTACTCTCCATGACGATTTGGATATTTTATGCCGCCAATTTGACAAGACTATTCCTTATACTGGGTTAGTGTACCATAGAACCCACTGAACCTAAGTGACCACATTCTCCGGCTATTCATGTTCTCAGAGCCTGTTGAGGATTTTATCCCAGCTTTAGAAGTACGTTCTTGAGTCTAAAGTCATTTAGTTATATCTTTCTTATATGAAGGTGCAATGGAACCAGCTATAGATTATCAGAAATGTCAACATATCCAGACTGACCTGGATGGTAAAGATCAGGAAATCATGATGTCATACTTAATATGTGTACCACTTGTGCAGCTATAAAGATGCCCTTATTATAGGATTTGGAAGTAGCCTCTCCCTTACTAACTGCAAACAGGCTTTTATGAAAATTCAACCAAATTGTGGGGAAACCACCCTCAAATTTTCCATATGGGTTTTATCATGAGTCAGGGCGCATGCATCCTGTGATCAAATTAACCTAGATGATGCTATTGCTGCCATACTCTCCACATATCAACGCAGTACCAATCTTGTGCTCTACTTCTAAGATGCCAAGAAGTATAAGTTCATTATTGATATCAATGTTTCTATCAAAGAGTTTTCAGAGATGGAAGTGTTCAACCATCTACTAAAAGGAACCGACCTTACATTAATGCCATCAGACAATTCCAGAGATCTAAACCCTTCGCAATCCTAGCTCTCAATGCGGAATTTTTTGCCATAAAAAAGCTCCTGTTGGAAGAAACATGCTGATGAGGCTGGAAAATCAAAGTCAGCTTAGGGCTTGAGGCATCCTCTGCTGACGATGCCACGCTCAATCTCAACCTACTGCCACTCCGCAGGCTGAATGTTACATTATATCCAAATCTAATGAAATGAAAATTTTAGACCTGATGTTTTAAATAAAGGTCTAACTTCTTTTACCCCTTTCTTTCGGGACCTCTATCTCCATGAATTTAATCTTTTCAATCCCACATTTTGGCACTGAAGTCATTTTAGTAATAGCGGTCATCCATAAATTATAAACTTAGGCTATAGATATACTGGATCTCCCATTAATGTCATATCTTACTGACTAGTAATATGATAAAAATCGCTTCAAAACAGAACCACAATTTAGATTATAAAACCCCAGGTCTGCATTGGACCTGCTCTCCGGGCGCCTACTCATCCCTGCCACTTCAGTCCAGATTATAGGTAGTGATGGACCCAGCAATTGTGCTAGGAAAAATGATGTGACCTTCTCATAGGCACACAATTTTTGGTAATTTAATACCCAAATGAGCCATATAGACTTATATTTTTCTATTTTAGGGTATTGCATCCACCTAGCCATAAAGGATAACTCTAAGGTAAAAGGAAAGATAAAGTCTAGGAGTAGTTTAATAGAACATCCAAACCTCATCAAAAGGCTAGAATACTGAGTAGTTGGGCAGAAAGCCAAATTAACCCTTCCAGTGCAGAATCCCAGGAGGAAATTTCTGTGTATACAATTGTTGTGCTTCCACCAGATGTACTCTATGGTGCTAGTGTTGGTGAGACTGACATAGCGGCTGATTGCAATAGGCTCAATTCATCACAGTCATCTGAGAGGACAGGGGCTTCATAAGACATGGCAATGGATGAGACTTTGTCATTTAATAATAAGAACTTAGAAAAAATAGGATGATTAATATACCCTGCTGAAAAAGTGGTTTACTAAAATAAGATAATAATATCTATAGTACTGTTGAAAGGAAAAGGGAAATCATGTATATTAGGTCTTCAAGTGGTATTTCATTGATAATTATTTATTCCTGAGTGATTGTCCATCATCATGTCCCATCTGGAAGGTCAGATGAGCTTCTTTATCTTTTGTTAATAGTTTCGTAGCATAAATTAAATTGGTATTAACCTCAAGTAGGAGCTCTTCCAATAGTCCAGATTTAGAGATTCAACTTGCTAGCTTCCAGAATATAAATCTGATGAAGATATTGGGATCTTTGGTCCACTAATGATGGAATCTTGAATGTGGCCTCAGAATTAAGTATAATATTTGTATATAAACAAAAGGTTCATTAGCCAAATTCAGTGTGATCCAGGTAATACCCCAAAACTGAAGTCTAAACTGAGGATAGGGAATTAAAATTAATTGGGACTCATGGGATCATTTGAGTAGCTTGGAAATCAAGCACATATACTGTTGTATGTTAAACTTCTCCCTGGGATAAGACTTCCATATTATAGAGGGTTAATCCTGTTAGAGCCTCCCTCAAGCCTTGTCTCAGGGGAGTAAATCTTGATCCCTGCATATATAGATTGATCCAATAATTGTTGAGGCATTTGTGGCATACTCTTACTTAAATTTGGTTGGTTATACTTATGGAGCTCCTTTGACTGATGTTTTATTACTTAGGCCTTGAGGATGTTCATCTGATGATGGTCAGTTAAAGTTTATGCCAACTAGATTTGGTCAAAGGACACGTTGGATCTTCATATTGAGGAGAGCCTGGTACATGTGTTGGAAGTTCTTCCAAGTTGGGCAGCCTCACGCTAGGAGTCATGCATATTGAGCCACCTGATGTCAACATACTGGGCTAGTAACATCTAAGGCTTGTTGTCAAGTAATTTCTTCAATTCAAATTAAAATTCTTTAAGAAAGATTTTGCATCAGGAGGTTAATTTTGCCCTTGGGTGAGGTGGCTAGGTTGATGAGGGTGTCATGGGCAATATTTGAATGATTTTCAGGGCATTCCAAGTCTGGGCTCCCAAATTTCACCTTGAACTCCAGCAGCTCTTTGCAAAAGCTCTTTTTAGCCATCTTAATTTTGCTCAACTTGCACTTGCACCATGAGAGCTCCTTCTTGGTTTTAGCGTGGGCCTTCTTGGTGCCCTTGAGAATGCTTTCTAAGATGAGCATGCACTAGGAAGGGCCAGACTCATGAGCGCATATGAGTCCACTCAGGGAGGTTTAGCCAAGTTCCAGGACGTTCAGCTTATCTCCATTCACCATTTTAATCTAAGGGTACCAGTCACACTTTCTTTGATAATGCTATTAGTATCAGAAACCTTTTTAAGCTGGGGAGATCCTTCAACCAGTCATAAGCAAGCTTAGGCCTATCCAAGTGATAATCTTGTTCCCATCATTGAGAACATATCTTAGTTTAAGTAAATATTCCATGGGTGGTGTCTTGATTGTTGGAACAACTGTTTGCCTTTCTGAGGTAAGTTTTCAACTTTTAATATTGATTGATCTGACAGCCTTATATTTCAAGCAACTTATATTAATTTCATGCTCTAGTTTGTTGGGACCAGTGTTATTTGTGGATTCGCTTGATTCAATCAAATTCAGAGCGTACTTTAATTTAGTAAAATCAACACTATCCCAAAATTTGAGCTGTAACAGGTAAGGTTGATACTTCTTTTCAGTAACTGACCAATTTTTGGGGGAGAGCTGTCAAAATCAATGAGCGTCAGTCTTGCCAGCAAGGAATCATTGGGCTTGTCGCTACTTGAGCAAAGTTAAGTTCCAGGTATTTTATCCAGCTTTTTGCATTTCAAAGTGCTGGTGGTTATTAAAGCTCCCATGGGTCTCTCTGAGTTTATGCCATTAGCAAGTTTGTGAACCAGTTCTTGGCTTTTCCAATTTGATTGGTTCAATAGCTCAGTCAAGGTTAGTTGACAAAGTTTGTTTTTTTTTATTTTTGGGTCTAAATAGGCAATGTGCTTAATTTCAACTTTCTGCTCTGAAACTTTAAGTGGAAAATGACATCAAAAATATAAAATGTTTTTGGTTACCTAAATAAATATTACTGCTAGTATTAAAATCATTTTTTATAAAAAAGATCATTCCACTTAATTGATTATCGTCCTTCACTGGAGAATGAGTTGAATCTTGGATAATTTCTTTTTTTCATATACAAGAGATGTTTGGACATAATTTTTTCATCACATTAAACAGCTCCTATTTTCCAATAGTCATTCCACTGAGCGTTATCTTCAAAGTTTCCTTTCTCCTAGTATCCCACACTTTTTTATAAAATTTAGTATCTGATCCTTGTAATAAAATATTGCATTCATTAAAAATTTTTCCTAGGATGCTGAATTTTTGCTCAATAACATCTCTTTTAAATTCTTCAGGAGTTTTTAACAGGTTAAGCAAAGGTTTAGCTGAATGAGAATTTAGAAGTTTATGAAGTCTTCTGGGTCACACTCAAATGATTTCTTTGGAAAGTTGAACCCCACAGTTATTATGTCTTGGCCATTCCAGAGGAGGCAGGTCAGAAGAGCAGGATATGGAGTGTCGATGGTAGGTGTTTCCTTTTCATCCAAGGCTTATGGTAATTCCTCAGGGCATCTTGAAAGAACCCCTGTAGTGAGCACCAGATGTCGCGCTTCTGCCAGATGAGCTCACAGGTGCTAGCATTAGGGAACCAACATAGTTGCTGATTGCAATAGGCTTAGTTCATCACAGTAATATGAGAGGACATGGGCTTCATAAGACATGGCAATGGATGAGACTTTTTTATTATAATAAAATAAGAAATTTCATGAAAAAAGATAACTAAAATTTAACTGAAAAAGTGCTTTATTAAAAATAAGACAATAATATATAGTACTGTTGAAAGAAAAAGGTAAATTATGATTTACTGGGAATTGCAAGTAGTGATTCATTTATCATTCCTAATTTCCAATTGGTTTGTATCATCGCATCACACCTAGAAATGCAGCTGAGTTCTTGATCTCCTGGTTTTAGTTTTATAGTATATATTGAAATTGTTATTAACCTCAAGTAGGAGCTCTTTCAATAATACAGGCTTATAAGTCCAGCTTGTTAGCTTCCAGAATAAACAGCTAATGAAGATATTAGGATCTTTGGGCCACTGATGATGGAGTAATATATATGTGGCCTTAGAATTAGGTAGAATATTTGCAAACATAATTAAGTGCTTAATGGTTGAATTTGAAGAATTTAGGTAGTACACTGAATTTAAAATCAAAACTGAGGATATGGAATTGAACCTTAATCAATGATCTATTAGACCAAATTAGTAGCTCAGTAATAAAGTCCTTCATACTGTTGTATGTCAATCTTCTTCTCAGGATAAGGCTTCCACCTTGCATAGGGAAAATTTTGACAATTAACTGTATACCCATACTACCAAATCCTCATATTCTAGTGGACACTGTGCTCCAAATTACCATTCTGCCAAACCATCTACTGGAGATAAGGGGAATTTTAATCTTGCTACTTGGAAACCTCTCACCTGCCCTGGGGGTGCTAAAATCAGCTTATTAGGACCCTTTAACTATCTCAATGCCTAACTTTACTGTTTAGCAGATGAAGAGAACTTGAAACCAACCTGTTGCATATATCATAAATCTAACCTCTGATCAAGTAAATTTATTCTGTGGGTGTGGAACATTGCATGATTTAGGAATTGACAAAAGTACTACCATAGCCCAAGCAGAATAAAATAGGTGTAACCCTCTGTAAAAATTTAAAGGCTTTCTAAGTTATTCTAGGCTAATAACCCCTATAAATATGGTACTTGCACAGGTTTGGGTTTTGTGCAATTCTCTGCGTTGCATAATAGTAGTTGATATAATCGTTGATAATAGTATGGCAACTGTTATCCATAGTTGAATTAAAGTATTATATTTTGATCCAATGCTCAGCCAGTATTTCCTCTCAAAATACTTATGATGTCCTGAATAGGGATTTGTTCCCTCATAACACCTAACTTGATCTACGCTCAGATCCCTGTCTACTGTTTTCCTGGCTGACACACTGTCAGCAGCAATCCCTGATTTTATTCAGCTTCTTCTCTGGATCTCCACTCAGATACTTACTCCTTATATTAAAGAGTCTCCCAAATTTTGCACACAGCAATAATATCCTTGAGAAAGAATAAAACTCAAAATGGATTCTATAAATTTTACTTAGCTAATACTAAAGTAAAAGTGATCTGGTAATTGATTATGCAATTGATGATCTTTATCAGTGATTTGTTTGGGGAATTTATAGTGGGGAATTAAGCGCCCAACCCTCAGTTGGCACCTCATTGATAAAATGGCAGCCGTTGCCATTGAATCACCCATCCTTGTTTCAGCAGCAATGGTCTTCCCCATCCTGGCTAGGATTCTGTTGTTGGACATCCTTGATACTAAAATGGAAAGAGTCATAAAATGTGTCCCTAGCATTTTCCTCTCAATCCAAGCGAACTTACCATATTTGGCAAGTGATCTGCTTAGGTAATGTGACTTGTTACCCATTAAGGCAGGGTTGAAAACTAACTGATTGATTCACTAGTTGCAAGTGGCATCACTCGCCTCACAACTTACTCCTTAAATTACCAATTGGTCAGTGATGAAACCTGACTGATCTCAATCAATACACTTGATAGTTAATCAACTATCAGATGCCACTAATTTGTTAGGAATTCTAATCCAACGAGATCTTAAGCATACATTCGGATTGATCCCCAAATGATCTGACCAGGAGAATAACTGAGATCACCCAAACATAGTTACCCTGAAATCAGGGTCAACCAATAAAAAATTCACTTCACATTAGGTTTTATCCCCTAGCGACCCCTGGTAATCTAGTTGGCTGGGAATATGGGCAAAAATCCCAACACATCCCCCTCTTGCCTATATTTTCAGCGAGAAAAGGTTGGGGCAGGAGAACACCACTTTGGACACTCAGTTAAATACTTCATTTTCAAGTGGAATATGATCATCAGTACTCAACGCTGCTTGGGATGACCATCAGCATGTGGCTCTCCTCCCCTTCCTTCTTGCTACCACCTACTCAGAGCGTGGCCCCCATGACCTTCTTTCATGCCAGGCTGATCAATTTACTCATGATGATATTAATCCCAGGATATGGTTTCCCCCGTCAGGGCATATGACATACTTACATATTCAGGATTCTTGGTCTGACATCCTAGATTTCCTGATTTTCTCCTTGTCCTTGACAAGAGATTCTTACAATCAATATTTATTTTGCAGGCCAATTAAGAATGCTCATTTATGTTCGCCCTTGTTATTTTCTCATAATAGCCTCTTGGCTCAACTCATTCTTAATCCTTCTCTGGATAGCTTATCCCATTAATTTTTGATTTGATTTCTCCAAAATTAGAGCTTGATTTAATTCAGAGTACATAATGTCAACTATCATATATGTCCAACATCCCCATCTCATTCAGCTCATATGTCAAATTCTGAGACTTGGTACCAACAGCTGCTCAATAGCTTGTCTGATAAAGCCTTTTGGCTCTTTCAGCTGATGTGTCGATCTGCGCACTGGAACTTCTTCTATGTTCCTTCCAGGACTCATACTCCCAGTCAAGTACCCATAGCCAGTCCTTCCATGGAGTTACTGGAAATGGTAATCAATCCTGACAAAACCAGATTAGCAATTGTCTTGAATGACTTGCGATCAATCCTTCCTCTGTTGTTAATTCCTGAGTTAGATTTTGAAACTCTCCTGGATTTGGCTCCATTCTCAAACTCTCCTACCATCATCAAACCTTTTGAAGAAATGATCTTTACTCTTGATCATTCATTCCTCACTGGATTGGACTTTCTTCCAGAGTTCCTCTTCTGACTTGGTCAATATTACAAGCCAACTGTCTTGGCCACCAAACTAACCATCAGATACAGCGTACATTTTGAACTCCCCTATGCAGAATTAAGGGCCCATTTCACCAAGGATTTGTCCATAGCTCTGAAATCTTTTAATCTTGAAAACATCCTAAATCGAGATGTTGCAGCCTATGCTCTTCACTTTGCCATCCAAGTTCTTTGAAGGTGGGCCAAAAATTTACCAGCCTCTCCTGGCTTCCATTTCTCATTCTGCTTCAGCTTCTGAGAAGCTTGTAGTTGTCACCTGCAAGATGCCATTTGCTCCTTGCATAAATATCTTGTTTCTGGCGCATCCCATTGGTATCTTCCACTGTTGGTATCTAATAGTGGCATGATTCAGCAACCCCCACCTAGTATCCCTTTCTCGATGCCAGCCCATATGTCCAGTGTTCTTGATGAAGCCCATCAGCAGGCGCTCAAGACCAACCTTCTGCCTCCAGTGTCATATTGGGATTACTCAGGGTTATTCGTGACTGCCTCTTCCTGTACTTTGTTTCCCTCCTCACTCCAGGGTATTGTGTTTGGCATCTTCTGACATTTCTATTTCTCTTCCCCTAGTCACTTTCTCGCTGGGATTGTCATCCACTCAATGAAATTGGTTTTGATAAAGGTCTAGCCCTCAATATCATCTGATCTCACATAGATTTTGATGGTTACTTACTCCTACTGCAATCCATCCTCCATACCCCAAGTTGTGATATAGGTGGAATCATCTAAAACCAAGGATAAACAAAAAAAAAATTATAAAAATATGTTATCTTTTAATGCGTTTTTTAATCTTTTTTCTATATTTTAATCAATCTTTTTTTTATTTTTTCCATGAGAATTGACCTTTTTTGGTTCAGCGGTCCATTTTTTTATTTTATTCCCCCAAACTGTATCCTAGCTATACTCAGACCTACCAGTTTTCCATGGTTCAGAGGTCTTACTTTATTAAGACTTAACCATCTATTTTGGTTCAGAGGTACTTTTTTCAGACTTAACAGATTATTAGGACATAACCAACTTGATGGTTCAGCAGTCCTATGAGAACTCTTTTTTCATTATTTTTTCATTGATCCATTGCTTTAGATAATTAGCATGGACCCAATTTACTATTCTTCCATCCAAGAGGTTTTGATGGAGTGGGCATCTATTGCCATCTTGGCAATAATCTCTAACAGACCTGACCACAATGCATCCAACTTGTTTCTTCTCTTGAAACCATGCATATCGCAATAGGCAACTCTTTCACCTATTTAGTATTCTGCTAAGGCAAGTCTGTTCTTATCATCCGTCATTTTTGCTCAAATCCTTTTCTTCAAAGCTATATTAAATTCTTGCAATTGTAATTGATCAGGATATTTGTCAATTGGTTCTGGTGCTGCTCAGCGCTCATCCCTGATGTTGGTTCCACACCAAATATAAAATTGGTGGCAACGCGGCCTTCCTTCCATATAGTAAATCAAATGGCGTTTTTCTTATTTCCATATGATGACAGATATTGTAGGTGAACGTCACTGAACTCAGATATATTCCCCACGCGGAAGGTTCTTCCTGTGACCAGCTTCCTCAGCATTGTGGCCAGCATCCCATTGACTCATTCTACCAGTCCTTTTGTCTCTGGCTGGTAGGGTACAGAAACAACTCCTCAGATCCCCATTATTTCATTTAATTATGGGATCACACGAGATGTGAAGTTTGTCCCATTGTTACTCAGCAGGATTTGTGGACATCCATGTCATTATACTACCTGATTTAGGATGAACTTCGCAGTGCTGGTAGCATCTACTTTCACCAGGGCATTCATCTTGACCCATCTTGTCATATGATCAATCGCAACTATTATGTACTTGACTCCCCCTGTGATCATTTTCAGAAGTCCCATCACATCAATGGACATGTATGCCAAGCAAATCCAGGGCGGACCAGTCAGTGTCCAATCATATTTCTATGTGGCTTGTGCAACTGGCGCTCCACACAGAAAGCCATATTTTCCGCAACATCATAGTTGATGGACTCCCAGTATTACTGGTGAGTATGGTTGGTTATTTTTCCCAGGCCTCTATGCCCGAAAACCTTATGAGCAGCTTGAACAATAGCCACTTGTTCCAATAGCTTTGAGTATAGTAATTGCTTCCCATTGATCATCTTGAAAACTTGTCCATACATGGTCTCAGTGTTTTCTTATTGCTTTCCAAAGTGCACCTTGAATTTCTCAGGTCTTGTTCCCAATTTCTCTGTCAACCATTCTTTGTAATAGCTCATCCGCCTGCTGGTATACCATCTGAACCATTGATAACCGTGATAAGCCATCTGCATTCTGATGATTATCCCCCGCTCAGAGGACTATCTCATAATTGTAAGAATGTAGCTTTAGACTCATTGGGCCGGTCATCCTTCTGGTTCTCATAACTTATGCAGCCAACGCAATGAGGAGTGGTCTGTCACCACTTTGAAGTGCGTTCCATGGATGTACACCCAAAACTGTTTACAGGTGTAAATGACCACAATGCATTCACACTCACTTATGGTGTAATTCCTCTCAGCAGCTGAGAGTGTCCAGCTCACATACGCCACCAGATGTTAGTCCCCAAGTTCATCTACTTGGCTCAATATGGCGCCGCTTGCCATCAACAAAGCATCAGTTTGTATAATAAATTCTTGATTAAAATTTTGATGTTTCAAAGTCAGAGAATATATTAAGTACTGGCGTAACTCAGTATATTGATTTCTGTGCTTCTTCATTTCATATGAAACCTTTCTTCAGATCCTTTAACAAATTGAATAGGGGCTCAGCGATTCTTGCAAAAACCCAAATAAATCTTTTATAGTATCTGACCTTTCCATGGAACACTTGGATATCTCAGACACTCTTTGACTCAACCATTCGCTCTATAGTTTTGATCTTTTTGGCTTCCAGATGCAGTCCACTAGAGTTGATCACGAATCCCAGGTATATCCAACTCTTTCTTGAAGAAGTGACACTTCCTCAGCTTAATCTTCAGGTTGTCAGCGAATAGTCTCTTGAACACTTCCTCAAAGTGGTGCAAATGGTCAGTAAACGTCCTACTAAACACATTTATATCGTTCAAGTACACCAGGACGCATGAAAGCTTCTAGTTATTTAGTATTGCATACATGGCCCTCTGGAATGTTGCAGGTGCATTGCAAAGACCCTGGGGCATCCTCGTCGGCTGGTATAACCCCTGCGCGGTAATAATCACGCATTTTTCTTGGTCTTCTATCGACAAATCGATTTGCCAATATCCCAATATTATATCCATAGTGAAGAAATATTTTGCTTCTCCCAATCAATCTAGCACTTCATCAATTCTTGGTAGGGGGTACAAATCTTTCTTCTAAATTTTTTCAGCTTCCAATAATTGATCACCACCTGATTAGAGCCATCTTTCTTTAAAATAGGAATCAGACTTTCCCAGGGACTTGACAACAGAACTAAAAGCCCATGCTTCACTAAATTTCTAATTTCTTCCTCCACTACTGATTTGGCTGCCTTCAACCATTGAATTGGTCTCATTTTGTATGGAAATTATTTCCCAGTATTGACCTTGTGGATCACATCTCTTGTGCATCCCAAATCATAGTCATCCTGGGTGAATACTTCCCAATACTTGTCAAATAATTTGAATACCTCCTACTTCTGTTCTTCCATCATATCAGCAAGTTGCTCTTGATCTACCAATATATTGATACTCTCAGTTACCCCAACCAGTAATCCCATTTCATTGAGGGTCCCAAAATTTTGTATTTCCTCAGTTTGGCCATCAGGATTAGGTGAACAAATGCAATGATCTGATTCTTCTCAATCTTCATTGGTTTTTTGCTTAAATTCACCAGAAGAACTTGAATTTCTCCATGGCCTGGCATCAGTATCCTAGGAGCCACCCAAGGCTCTACTCTGGATTTCTTCCGGGGGCTTCCAACCTCTCCATACAGCAGCTATGGTATCCCTAATATCAACCCCATGTTGACTATTAACTGTGATCCTGGCAGTATGGTTTTTGCATTCTTGATCCTCAGCAGAATTCCCAGATTTTCTAGGATTTCCATCAGCATCTCTCATTGCTTCTGGCCAACTAGTTGGTATCAAATCAGGAAATGCCATCATTGTATATCAGGTTATTAATTTACTCCTTCTACTCGGTGGAGCATCCTCATCCTTCTTATAGACTAGTGGTAACGTTTGACCCAATATAGTCAACTTATTATCCTTGAAGTTACATTTAACTCCATACTCTTATAGAAATTTTGTCCCAATCAGAATATTGTAGTTCTGGTTGGCCAAAACTATTGCCAAAGCAGATACTACTAAGGATTTGAATTGAAGTGGTAGAGCACTATATGCTCCACATTGTAACGGTCAAAAACAACCCAGTTTTTGACTGCCATCTTGCCTTAGCGATGGATGCCAAATGATTGTCGGATATGAGGTTCCCTCAAGGTAAGCGCTTTGATTCGTCATACTCACCAATTTAACCTCAGATTTAGGGAAATTCAAAGGTAATAAAAGATGACACAGGTAGGTGAGTATTTGACCCCAAAATTAGCCTTGTTTTATTTATTATCAAAAATAAACATGCAGATGAATTCAATCCCAATAATTTAGGGCACCGCGAATGAGACATAAAAAACCAGGGTATTTGGCAGATCAAGGTTCTTGACGCCAAATCCCAATATTTTGTTGAGGATAAAAAATTCATTTCGTCGTGGGATACCAGGTAAGACAAGGCAAGGGCGGCCCTGAGGCCACCAGAGAATCCCACGCGAGGGCAGGAAACAAGGAAAAATTCTGAACTGAGTTCAGAATCGTGTGGGCTTGACCTTTTAAGGTCGCCCTTCTGGGGAGCCCCTCCTGCACTGTTCTTTAGGCCCCTAAGATCCTAAGAATAGTGTGGGAGGGGCACAGCCCAGTGCTGGACCCCACATAAACCTCAAAAAACCCAAAAAGTGTTTCAACTAGAGATTCAGAACTCCAAAACTTGAGTTGAAATGTAACATTCATTTTAACCTGACCGTTATATCACCCCCTAAGAAGGAGCCCCCCACAAGAGGGTGCCCCATAACAGGAGGCAGCCACCATGAGGGCTTCCTCAGTAACGTGGAGCCAGAACTGGACTGCAAAAACCAGTCCACCTGGAGAGGGAAACCCACCCAACGCATGGCTGGGCAGTTATCCCCCAGGGTGGGCTGACCGTGGGGTGAGGGGCCCTGCTGGGCCAGGTCCCTCAGTGCCAGATAGATCCCTGGTGAGAGGGAAGCCCCACCAGGATTTTGGACCAACGATCGCTTCAGTTTCAGGATTGGCCATCAGTCAATGGCTCCCCCGGTGCTGGTTACTCAACAACTGGGACCTGATGCAACCACTGAGGTCAGGCCGAACTGGGGATCTGGTGGCATGCTAATCAGCACATTGAGTTCAGAATAATGTAATGGTCAAAAACATCCCAGTTTTGACCGCCATCTTGCATTGGCGATGGATGCCAAATGATTGTCAGATATGAGGTTCCCTCAAGGTAAACGCTTTGATTCATCATACTCACTAATTCAACCTCAGATTTAGGGAAATTCAAAAGCGATAAAAGATGACACAGGTAGGTGAGTATCCGACCCCAAAATTATCCTTGTTTTATTAATTATCAAAAATAAACATGTGGATGAATTCAATCCCAATGATTTAGGGCACCGCGAATGAGACATAAAAAACCAGGGTATTTGGCAGATCAAGGTTCTCGACGCCAAATCCCAATATTTTTGTTGAGGATACAAAATTCAGTTTGCTGCGGGATACCAGGTAAGACAAGGCAAGGGCGGCCATGAGGCCACTAGAGAATCCCATGCGAGGGCAGGAAAATGAGGAAAAATTCTGAACTGAGTTCAGAATCACGTGGGCTTGACCTTTTAAGGTCGCCCTTCTGGGGAGCCCCTCCTGCACTGTTCTTTAGGCCCCTAAGATCCTAAGAATAGTGTGGGAGGGGCACAGCCCAGTTCTGGACCCCACATAAACCTCAAAAAACCCAAAAGTGTTTGACTCAAGATTCAGAAATCCAAATCTTGAGTCTACTGTAATGATCATTTTAATCTGACCGTTACACACATGAGATGTAAGTATACAGCCCAGATGTCCCATACTCTTTCTTTTGTTCTAAATTGGGCGAGATTTTCTTCCTCTTCCCACCCTGATTGAAACAGATTAATGGCACTACACTGTCAACTATCACCCTCACCCTTACTTGATTTACTAGTATATCTATATATGTACACTTGGAGTATTGTAAATTATTTACTGAGTGTATAATGGCATTATTATCTGAATTGATGGTGTAATTATTTGCGCTAATAAATCAGGGGATGATTCCTTGATCACACTAAGGGGGATTGACAAGTTTGCCTCATCTAATTCTACTTCAGTCAATTCTTTTGATTTATCTTTAGCTTAAATCTTGTCTGCCAGTTGTTGTGCATAAAACCGAACAACTTCCCTAATTATCTCAGTGTTGATCCCCTTTGCCCCCAGATATTGTTACCGCATTCACATTAAAATTGATTACTTAATACATCTGATCCTGCACATCTTCATCTATGAAAAGATCACTGATATCAATTTCATCATGTATAATATTAGGAGGAACAGATTTCCGCAGCTCTAGACTGTTCCCCATCTAGGCCATGGGTCCTTTTCCCAACTCATTTGTGGGTGCAGACTCTTTTGCTTGGACCACGATAATTTGAACTTTGGGTTTCTTTCAGTGAACAGTAAAATGACCTCTTTTTGTCCACACTGGAAACAGACTTTCTCCTTCTTATTAAACCGTTTAAAGCCTTCTACTTTATTTCCCAGCTCAGTTCAGTTATTCATCTCCTTAGCGCCCTCGCTCCCCTTAATGAGATTTGAATTTTGTACTGGATATAATCTGAAACTTCCATTTGGGGCATCAGAGATAGCTCCCAAGATTTTCAAATTGTCCACCATCTGAGAGGTAATAATTTCCGTCATGAACATGGAAGACCTGATTTGGTGCAAGTTGTGGTAGGGCTGAAGGGCCGCTTGTAGTGCAATTTGAGCATAAAAATTATCTGGCACTTTTGATATAGCCAAGATTTGCGATTCCTGGGTGAAACAATTGGCAAAATTTTATAAGGATTCATCTTTATAGAATTGAATGCCCATAAATTCTTGCCTGCACTTTGACATGTGTGTGGGGCTTATGTATTCCTTCACATTGGCCACTTTGGCCTCTGCTTACGACCAGCTGAACCCTCCAGATGAGGCAACACTAGGTTTTGACAATTGGTATCTAGGCAATTCATCACCATCAATGCTTTTTGACAATCTCCATATCATTTATTTTAATATCAAATAATTGAAAAAATGCAGGGGTCATATTCTAATGGAAAGTTGGCAATTTCAGTGTCACTTTGAATTCCTCTGAGGTTTACTAGCCACCTCTCATGGTTCAGCTACTCAGCTGTAAGTCTCAGGGAATGTCCTTTGGCTCTTGATTGGGTCATCTTCCCATTCCCAAATAAAAAGACACCAAAGAGGATGGCGGTACCTCTCATCACTCAGGGCGATCTCGCTCACATAGTAGATGAGTGATGGGTAACAGCTCGTCCGCTTTGGATCCCACCCCCAATACATAAACTTACCTCAGCAGAACTGTTGCAGGGAATTAGTGAAATCTGTGCTAAGTTTACCAAATTGAGATTGGTCAGATCTAATACAGCCAGCAATCTGGCTGATGCCCAAAATTCAAATGGCTGTAAAAGCATGGAGAATGAGATATCAGCCAGATCACCCAACAGTTCCAATTCAATCACTTAACCAGTAGAACAAATATTGGGCGCCATTGATGAGGGTTCGAAGCCCTCTGTTAGTAATTCAGGCATTGCACCCAATGTGCTGCTGTTGAATGAACAAACGGTTAAATGACTGAGCGCAGGTGGGTTGGCCATCCTGAACCCATTCCCGACCAAATGGACCCATCCCTATATGGGATGGCCTTGGGGGATTCCTGTTGCCCATCGGGCCAGATGCCATCATGCTAACCATCAGAAATGTAGTCAAGCCCTGGTTAGGACGTTTGAGGTCAAACTGACAGAGAATCAGCCTGCCGCCAAATTTTGCAATGTCAGTTCCCAAAGAATAAACCCGCCCATTCCCAAACAATTCACTGATTAGGTCAAAATGTGGGCACTGACCCCATCTTGTCACTACCCAATTGACCACTATTTAATCAGTTGCATGGCACTGAGGAAATTGTTGGTCAATTTTCTTACTTTTTTTTCCAAATAAAATTTTACCTAAAAATTAAATTTTTTATTTTCCATTATGACTGCATCCCAGATGGCATTTCCCTGGTGGCCCATTGCTTCGCACTCTGGGTGGGCTTTACCAATTCTTTTGGTCACTATGGCTCCCTCTATTGCCAATTGGGCCCAACGAGTCTGACACTTTTGATTTTACAGCCCCACTCTTATGAACTTCCAGCAACAATACACGGGGATCTTATGGCCCTATGTACAACAATGGAAATAAAGAATTCATCTCCTTATCGCCCCCAATGAGTTGGCCTCTCAAGCCAAGAATCTAGTCAAAACTATCCCAGTAATCCCACCTCATGCAGCTAGAACCACTGAGTTGGGAATGGGTTCAGTGTGGTTTAACGTTGGGTTACTCCTTACCCTGTTGTTGCACCACCACTTTGTGGTATCACAACTCCCAGCTCCATATCAAGTCATATGGTCGGCAACACCTCTGGCATTCTGGCTTGCTTTTTTGGTATTCACGCATCCTGACTGGCAGGCCAGTCTAAACTTCTTCTGCCATTTCCATGACATAATTGACCAACCATTATTCCCAGCCACTTCCGTTTTGGTTTTCAAATTGGGCGCCGCAGTGGTTACCCCCTACCAGATGAACTTACAATCATTTGTGTGTTGTTTGTTGTTCATTTGGTCACTTTCTGACTTTGGGAGAAGCATCCGCTCTATTTTGGGAAACCTTCTTCAAGCCACCCAAGATGTGCAGACTGCATCTCCTCTTACTTCCTTTGGGCTGGTAAAAGGATCAAGTATCCCCTCCCAAGAGATCGCCAATCAGGTTCTCAACGCTCTTGCTGAAGTACAAATGCAGACAACAATTATACTCAATATTGCTTCTGCAATATCTCATGCCTAACAAGGGCTTGCAATGTTAGATGCCGTGGATGGAGATGCCCGCCATTGGGTGAGAAGTCTTTTGCATTCTTCCTCACAAGAAGGAGACTCCATAACCCTGATGGCTGTTGTATTGGCCGCCTTAAAACCCCTTGTGTCCCAATCAGACCACTTATTCAGACTGCTCCTTGCCATGGTCGAAGCCCCTAGTGTGGCTTCTCTGATTTCTACCTTTCATGAGCTGGCTCCCGCGTCAGGCCTATCTATTGATATGATTCAGGCAGTCTTTAGAGCGAGCTTGGATTCAGTTTCTGCTCATCATGTGGTCTGGTCTACCATCCAGGAATCATTAGATCAAATATGTGCCACCGCAACTACTATCAAAGCGTTACCTCGCCACATTTCACCGTATTAGAAGGGGAACTTTATGATAGGATTTCCTAATAAAGATGTAGATGATGCGCCTGTCATCAAAATAGCAGTTGACGTCTGTCCCAACCCTGCCATAACCCCCAAGTCCGAGTTGGCATTTCCAGAGTCAACTATTGATGATTCTGTTCAAGCCCAGACAGAGGAAATGATTTCCCCGCACTTGTACTTCCAATTTTCGCCCCGGCTAAGAACCCTGATCCTGGTCCCAACATACCCATTATTGCTTCAGTCGTCCATTAGTCGGTCAAATCTCCCAATAAACAGAATTCCGCTTAATTCCTTATCCCTATGAAAATCAGTATCAGTCCACATCATGTCTCCTTCAAAGCTCTGGTGGATACCGGAGCAGCGGGGAACTTTGTCAAGAGAGTGTCTGTAACTCTCTCGTTCCCAGCAAGGTGATGTGGGATGCAACCCCACATTGCTAGGGAACTAGCCATTAGGATAATGGGAAAGAAGGCACCTCGAACAGTGCTTGTGCAAAAGATACCCCAGGCAAGGGTGTAAAGCACAACATGTACCAGGTAAGTAAGAAACATCACAGCTTGAGTGGACCCCAGAGGAGAGTCCATAATCAAGTGTAACTTGGCGCCAGCAGACTTGGGTGCCTCGATCTGGAGGGGACCTGGGCGGCCCAAGGGAGCACCTGGTATTTGGGTAAATTGTGATAAGAGGTAGTGGCCCACATAGTTGGAGACCTCCCTGAAGAGGTCCACCACCAAGTTCGCCCAAGGAACCATTGAAAAACGTAAAATAACGGGTAAATTTATTTAAGAAAGTTGACCAACGAGGAATGTTGGTCTCAAAAAACATATTTAAAGTGGACCAGGGAAATTCAGGTTCTGCGGAAGTGCGCCCAAGCCTTGACGCTCCAATAAACAGATGCTTCTGTCCGTTTTCATAAAATACACCAAAAGTGCCTTCACTCGAGTAATTGATTGAAGCTGTATTTTACCTAAATTAATTTTCATAACTTGAATGGGATTTGAACACTTGCTCTCAAATTAACTGAATCAAACCGTCTTTGTTTGTAACATAAATTGTTCATTTCAGTGCCTAGGCCGAGATAAGAGGCTGGGCGTTTTGCACCCCATTAGTATCAACCTGAGCATGCTTGGCTTGCACCCAGCGTTGATCTAAGTTGTGTTTCAGGTCAGGAAGAGCCTGAAGTTTCACCTTCTGAGCCTCCTGTCGCCCAGCCTTATCTTTAGCATCAGTTCCCACTATTAAGTCATCCAACCATGACATTACCATCTCCTCCTTCTTGGGCTCCACCCCCTCCAGGGGCGTTTGCTAAGGAGAAGTTCTTATGTGCTGGTGGCAACTTCATAGCAGCAACGGCCAGCTTAGGCTGAGATCCTGCAGCCTCAGGGAAACGATTATGGAATGATTCGATCAGGTCTTGGGCATGAACACAATCCCATGCTGGCACTCAACTGTTCTCTGCTGTGTCAAACCCCTTCCAGGATACCAGGTACTCAAGGCGTCTCTTAACCCGGCGGGAGGCTACTATTTCCTCCACTTCCCATTCTGGCGCCCCATCCACAAGATAAGCCTCGGGAGTCACAGGTGGAGGGCCCTCAAACAATGTCAATTTGCTTTCATGAAAGATGGAGAAGATCTGAAATGTGGAGGGAAGATCCAACTGGTATGAGGCATGACCCACCTTTCTAACTACACGATAAGGACCAATCTTCTTTGGACCCAGCTTTTTGCATGGCTACTTGATAGGGATGTTGCGAGCATCAAGCATCATGAGATCCCCTTCCTTGTATGCTGGACCCACTCGGCACTTTCCATCGACATTCTCCTTATAAACCAGCATAGCCGCCTCCAAACTTGTGGACACCCCCTGATGGACCTTCTTGAGAGTCTTAGCAAAGTCCAGCACTGCTTCCACTTTGGAGACACAGCTGGGCTCCATGTTAAAAGCAGGGTTAAAGCCATGGCTATAAAAAAGGTGAACAACCTTTGATGAATGCAAAGTGTTGTTGTAGTTAAACTGGGCCATGGGAAAGTGAGGAACCCAATCTGAATGGTCTGCGGTGGTGTAACAACGCAGAAATTGTTCCAAGCACTGGTTCACTCGCTTAGTCTGCCCATCTGATTGTGGGTGATAGGCAGTTGAACGGCAGGGGCGAATCTAAAGAGTCTTACACAACTCTTCCCAAAAGATGGAGGTGAACTAGGGTCCCCAGTCACTAATGATTTCTTGAGGAATCCCATGAAGCGCAAATACATGGGCGACGAAGAGCCTGGCCATTTCAGCAGCAGTTATGGTTTTTCTGCAAGGAATAAAGTGGGCGAACTTTGTAAAGCGGTCCACCACCACCATTATTGCATCATACTCATCTGAAACTGGTAACTCCACAATGAAATCCACTGATAGGGAAGTCCAGGGCCCTTCAGCCTTTTTGACTGGTACCATCAACCCCACTAAAGGCTTCCGATTGGGTTTCATTTAATTGCAGGTCAAGCACTATTTACTGTACCGCCCTACCTGAACAGGCAAGCCCTTCCAATTGTAAGTGCGTCGTATCAACTCCAAGGTTTTTTCTTTCCCAGGATGACCAATGATAATTCCATCATGATGGTCCTGGATGATCTCCAGGCGTAGTGGTCCAGCTGGAACCCATAGGCGCCCCTGAAACCACACCATCTCATCCTTCATGTGATAACCCCTGGATAAGTCCTCCTGATTCAGGGCGCTCTTAGAAAGAACAACATCATATTCGGCTTATAATGGCTGAGAAAGAACTACCTTCCTGAACATACTATATTCTGCTGCATTTTCCAGAGGCATGAGCGCTGGCGTATGTACCCTGGACTTAGGAAGTTGAGACAGAATCATACTCGGTAGAATCATCAACCAGTGTTTTGAATTTCTACCTCCTTTAGATTGGGAGCCAAAGCAGGGTTGCAACTTAAAGCATCCGCCAAACCATTCTCCTTGCCCTTGGTGAACTCATAGGAAAATGTAAATAGGGCAAGGGTCTCATGCCAACGGGTCTGACGTGGTGTTAGCACATGTGGAGTACAGTAGTACAACAGGGCTCAGTGGTCTGTGCTTACCCAGGAATGGTTGAGAGGAGCCAAGTAAGTGGTGACGCCAATAAATCAGCGCCTCCACCACTGCTAATAGCTCCTTGTCATATACGGCGTAGTTTAACTCATGCAGAGACATTTTCCTAGAAAGTATCTCACTGGATACTCAGACCCATCTTCACCCACCTGTAACAGGGCAGCCGCAATGGCAAAGTTGGAAGCATCTGAGGACACAATGAACTCCTTTGCAGGGTCAACATGGCGAAGGATGGATGTGGATAACAAGGTGCACTTCACCGCTTGGAAAGCATCCTCCAAAATGGGGGACCACTGAAGCGCCTTGGAACCGCTGGCCTTATATAAGGGTGCTTCCACCTCAGAGAAATCGGATGTGAACTTCTTGAGGAATGTACACGTCCCCAAAAGCTCCTCAATTCCTTGATTGAGGTGGGGGTAGGCCACTCACGAATAGCCTTCTCCTTGTCTGGAGTTATCATATGGCCCTGGTCAAAAACGACGTTGCCCAGAAAAGTAACCTGGGACTTGAAGAATTCGCATTTACTAATCTTGAGGGTAAGGCAAGCGGCCCTCAATCTCTCCACTACTTGTCAAAGGTGTACTGCATGTGACTCCTAATTGGGGGAAAACACCAGGATGTCATCCATGTAGGCAACCGCACATACCCCCAACAAGTCCCCCAACACAGCATCAATGCGGCGTTGAAAGATGGCAGGGGAATTCTTAAGCCCAAAGGGCATAATCCAGAACTGGAAAATCCCTTTCCTGGTGCGGAATGCAGTTAACCACTCCTGGCCCTTCTTTATCCGGATTTGATTGGATGCATTGAGGCAGTCCAACTTGGAGAAAACTTTTGCCTTTTCCACATAGCGTGCAATCTGGGAATCTAAAGGGATGGGATGGAGGTCGGGTACAGTCACATTGTTTAAATTTCCATAATCAACACACGGATGTAAAGTTCCATCAGCCTTCTCCACAAAGAGAAGTGGGGAGCAAACAGGGGAGGTACGCTGAAAGATAGCACCTTTGGCCAATTGCTCCTTCACCCATACATCTAAAACCTCTTCCTCCCGGACAGTCAATGGGTATATGGGGAAGAAATACGCACCAGATCCACAGTGAGTTTAAATTCACAATCAAACTCGGAATGTTCTGGTAGCGTACTAGCTGAAGCTGCATCAAAAGAAGATGCCAACTCCCTCAAACAGGAAGGTAAGGAAATTCCCACAGTGGGCTTCAACAAAGGGACAAGATATGGACTGGGAACCTTGGGCCAATGGGGTAATTTGCCTTGGGCGTCATCCTCAGACAAAGGAACAATCAACTGGTGACCGTTTGTCAAAGACAAGGATAAAGTATTTTCTTTCAAATTATTTCTGACGTCAAACTTCCGCCACCACTCAACACCTAAAATAATGGGGACAAGAGGTTTCTGATAGCTTTAAACTGGTCAGACAGTAGATAAGAACCTACCTGGAAATCGACTGACTCCATGATGTTCAGTGTGGGGATATCTTGAGAAGCCCCACCTCTAACCATACCACCTGGTGAGTAACTCAACTCAAGGTAGTCAGCAAGGTTTCGGTCAATAAAATTATTTGAGGCACCAGTATCCACCAAAATAGTTGTGCTGAACTTTCTATAAGAGGATGTAAGAGTAGCAGCCAACAAGAAGTATCCAGAATGGGATTTATTCAACACAGAAAACGCCATTAATTCACCAGAAAATTCTTCCTCCGGATTGAACAAGCCATCAGGGTATGTTTTGGAATCATAGAAGGGGGAGGGATAGTGGGCCACTCTTACTACTGAGGCCACATATCCCACCACACCTCTGCAGGTGCATATACATCTTTATATTTATGATGAAGTTCCTTTTCAACTTCCTGAGAACCCCTAATCGTGGTAGGGGTCAAACGAAGGTTCTCAGGAGTAATCTGATATACCAAAATAGGGCCCTAATCCAGATCCATATGAGCATATAAACGTCTCGTTCTGGGATAAATTGCTCTCATTATAAATCGCATTTTCCAGCTCTAACAAACCCACACTCATTCTGAGGGTTCAGTGTGCATCGCTATCCAGGGCCATCACCCCCAAGCCCAGAGCCAATGCCTCATCATGCACCTCGGAAATGTGTTGGGGAGAAAACTGATAATGAAATCCTTTTTTTTGTTAAATTCAGGTTCGGACCCCTCCAATGTTCTAATTTCTGCTGAGATGGGGAGAAAATCAGTGGGAAGCATCTCACGATTCGAGGAAATATCACTAGTTGAGGACGCGTATTTATAGGGATGACCATGGGTGACATCTTCACGGCAGAATCATCTGAAACCTTTACTTCATTCTTGTGGATAGACCCCTGTACAGTTCCAAATTTAGAAGAAGTAGAAGGATTAGAAGGATAAGATTCCCCTCATTTTAAGAGGCGCGCATGACTTTTTGGCTTCTGTATTTATATGATTTGATCCAATGATGGCCAAATTACCTGGCCCCTTCTGGGTTGGGGTGGGGAAACTACCCCAAAGGGTTTCAACAAGATGATCAAAATTGGAAGGAGGTGACTGTCAAATTGGGGAGTTTTGCATTGATATGTCCGAGGTTGAGCGGAGAAATGACATTTTAACCTCATCAGTTAATGGCAAAGCCTGGGCTTTTCGCAGAATTCACTTAAGTATGCTTTCATCAGCTGACCTGCTTGACGCAGAGAAAGAACTCGAAGAAGGAATGGAGGGATGCTTCATCAAGTTGATTCTGCTCCAAGACCTGTTCCAAGCCCTTCACTGTTCGCCACAAAGCGGTTGGGTATGGAATACCGCAAAAAACCCAGTCGCCCGCATTGGGAGACAATTGGGACAACAGATCCACTCCTCATGAAATTGGATGTGAACTAGACAGATTATTTTTACTTAACGAGGGTTTTGGCTCAAGGATGCCAAGGCTTGTTGAATTTCTGAGTAAATCTCAGGAGAAAGGCAGGGAATCATGACATCAGGATCACGAAAACTCCAAGACCACCAAGTATGAGCAGGAAGGGTGGGCACTTCCCAATTGGTAGTTGCAAGAATAACGCCAAGACGCACCAATACAAAACCAAATGAGAAAACTGTGGTGAGCACCATCGTGGCAGTGACAAATGACCAGTGCACCCAATTTACTAATAATGAAAGTCCCACATGGATAATTCTCATGCATGTATAATAAAAGGATTGGTCAACTAATGTCAAAAGAGTGTCTGTAACTCTCTCATTCCCAGCAAGGTGATGTGGGATGAAAACCTACATTGCTAGGGAACTAGCCATTAGGAGATTGGAAAGAAGGCACCTCAAACAGTGCCTGTGCAAAAGGTACCCCAGGCAAGGGTGTAAAGCACAGCATATAGTACCAGGTAAGTAAGAAACATCACAGCTTGAGTGGACCCCAGAGGAGAGTCCATAATCAAGTGTAACTTGGCGCCAGTAGACTTGGGTGCCTCGATCTGGAGGGGACCTGGGCGGCCCAAGGGAGCACCTGGTATTTGGGTAAATTGTGATAAGAGGTAGTGGCCCACATAGTTGGAGACCTCCCTGAAGAGGTCCACCACCAAGTTCGCCCAAGGAACCATTGAAAAAACGTAAAATAACGGGTAAATTTGTTTAAGAAAGTCAACCAATGAGGAATGTTGGTCGCAAAAAAACACAATTAAAGTGAGCCAGGGAAATTCAGGCTCTGCGGAAGTGCGCCCAAGCCTTGACGCTCCAATAAACAGATGCTTCTGTCCGTTTTCATAAAATACACTAAAAGTGCCTTCACTCAAGTAATCGATTGTGGATGTATTTTACCCAAACTTAAAATTTCATAACTTGAATGGGATTTGAACCCTTGCTCTCCAATTAACTGAATCAAATCATCTTCGTTTGTAATGTAAATCATTTGTTTCAGTGCCTGGGCCAAGATAAGAGGCTGGGCGTTTTGCACCCCATTAGTATCAATCTGGGCATGCTTGACTTGCACCCAGCGTTGATCAAAGGTGTGTTTCAGGTCAGGAAGAGCCTGAAGTTTCACCTTCTGGGCCTCCTGTCGCCCAGCCTTATCTTTAGCATCAGTTTCCACTATTAAGTCATCCAACCATGACAAACTTCATGAGTGTTGAGTTGTCACAGCAATTAAAACTAGAAATGGATGTGGGCTCCTCAGTAATGGTGGCCTCATCTGCTTACCGGTCTTCATATATCATGTGCCAGCCAATACACTTCTCAATCCACCGATACAACTTCTGCAATCATTTTTTGGTCATGCTGAACTTGGTATTCCTGGTGATCTTGGGTGTAGGATGGTGGCGTCGACAACATGTGAAGATTCATTTAGAGTCTAATACGCTGTCATTTACCAATGATGATTCAGAGGGAGAGTTCCCTTTGATCAACACCCTCAAAAAAATACAAGGGACCAGCTCTATCACTACCTTGGTTACTTCCATGGGCATTCTGGCCGATTTTTCTGAAAGCTTAATGCAATATTGGAGAATCTTCAACATGGAAAAAGTGGATCATCTGCCAAAACATACCAGGTACGATTGTGGATTTTGGACAACTGTGGAGTTGGTGAACATTAACTGCCCGTTGTATTCTCATACAGTGGAGGAAGAGGTTGCACTCAATACCTGGTTGGACGATATGTAAAAAAAAGGTTGATTGTTCAAAGAGACCTCACTCATCACCTCCCCTATCATCTTTGCAAGAAAATCGGATGGATTGCTCCATCCTTGCATGGATTACGGTCACTTGAACAAAATAACAGTTACAGATCCCTACCCATTGCCTTTAGAGCAGCCAATCAGTCAGGCAATTGCCAAATCTCATGTTTTTTCTGAAACTGGATCTGGTGAACGCTTTCAACCAAATTCAGGTGATGGAAGGACAGGAATGGTTGACTGCAACCTGAATAAGGTGAGGCATTTTTCAATTTCATGTAATGCCCTTTGGGTTGAAAAATGCTCCCGCTACATTTCAACAAATGATTGACAACGCGTTAGGGGATCTCCAGTTCTCTTGTGCTATTGCATACATTGATGATGTCCTAGTTCATTCCCCAACTCTCAAACAACACGCTATTGACTTGGAAGCGGTGGTGGTCGCTTTGCATAAAGCAGGCCTGTTCCTCAAAGCTTCCAAGTGCAAGTTTTTATAAGGAAGAGGTCACATTTTTCAGAAACCTGGTTCTCAAAGAAGGTGTCACTATCCCTCCCAATAAATTAGATGTGATCTGAGAATGGCCAACTCTGACTACACAGAAGCAACTTCAGAGCTTCTTGGGTACTATCATTTTTTTGAAAAAATTTTCCCCCGCACTTTCCCAGTTGGCCGCTCTGCTCCATCCCCTCATGGAAAAAATGTACCATTTTGTTGGACCCCCGAATGCCAGCAGGCGTTTAAATTGATCAAGGAGGTGTTCGTGTCTCCTCCCATTTTGAAACACGCTAATCCCACCAAACCATATATTGTCACATGTGATGCTTCATTGGTAGCAGTGGGCGCGGTGCTGCTTCAGGACCACGATGGTCTTGAACATCCAGTTGCTTATTTTTCCAAAAATTCACTACTATGGAGCAGTCTTGGGCCATTTATGACAAGGAACTGGCTGCTGTTGCATGGGCATTAACTCATTGGCGGTACCTGTTGCAAGGTGCTCATCATGAGCTAACAGTTCACATGGATCACCAGGCTCTCTTGTATTTCCACAAACCCCAAAAATTGGTGCACTGGCAGGCCCAAACCTATCAGGACCTGTGCAGTTTTAACTTCAAATATGAATTTGTCAAAGGTGCGCTCAATGTCCTTCCTGATTTCCTAAGCTGTAGCCCTGCTCACTGTCCCTTGGAACCTGAGGAAGTGGATCTCATTACTGTGATCCCTGCCACTCAGATTCTGTCAATTGTTCCCTCCATTGTTTCCTCCGCCGCGTTGTCTCCTGATGATCTGTTATTGGCCCAGGTGTTAGCTGGTCAAACAGGCCTGCCCTGAGGGCGTGGAGTTGGTCGAGCAGTTGGCTCACTTGAGTCCCAAACACTCCCTATACTCCTTAGAAGAGGGACTCATTTACTTCCATTCTCATGTTTGGGTTCCCCCCTCCTTCCACCCAAAAGTATTCCGCGCACACCATGATCCCCCCACAGTTGGACATCCCAGTAACAAGAAATGCATTGATCTGATCAAGCGAACCTTCAATTGGGCAGGACTGACCAAAGAGGTCCCAGCTTGGATTGCCAATTGTGTTACTTGCGCTAGGGCCAAGTTGGATCGCTCCAGTAAGAATGGCCTCCTGCACCCTTTACAGCAGGCAGAAGGTCCATGGACCTCAGTGTCCATAGATTTTATTGTCAATCTCCCCTGTTCTAATGGGTTCACAGTGGTGATGGTAGTGGTGGATCGCTTTACAAAATTTTCCCTTTTTATCCCTTGCACTTCCACAATTACATCAGAAGAAACTGCCCATCTTTTTGTATGACATGTGTTTTTGATGTTCAGTCTTCCCCAGGAAATCATTAGTGACTGGGGTACTCAGTTTACTGCACGCTTTTGGAGTGAACTCCTATCAATCCTGAAGATAACCCCCTGTCAATCCATGGCATATCACCCCCAGTCTGACGGTCAGACCAAGCGGGTTAACCAAGTTCTCAAACAGTACCTGCATTGCTATGCTGTAGCAGCGCAGGATACTTGGGCTGGTGACTTGCCTCTCACTCAATTTGCATACAATAATGGGACCCACGCATCCATGGGGTTTTCACCATATGAAGCAATGTTGGGTTATAACCATCATTTTTAGTTGTGGCATGCTTGCGACCTGAGGTTCAAGCTGCCGCTGATCATGCTACCCATATTCAATTGACTCAAGCCTTAGTGTGGGAACACCTCACCAAAGCCATTGATGAAAATAAGTGATTCGCAGACTGTAAGCGCCTTCCAGGTCATGACTTTATGGTGGGTTCCTACATCATGCTTGATACCCACCATTTGCAAATTCAAACCCCTTCCCACAAGTTCACCAGTAAGCGTTTGGGTCCTCACTTAGTGGAGGAAGTATTGGGTAATGGGGCGTTCCACTTGAAGCTTCCCGCGCATTGGAAGCAGCACCCAGTTTTCCATGTTTCCCAGTTGTCGCCCTTCAAGGGTGTAATTCCCATGGACCTGGAACCAATCATCATCAATGATGAGGAAGAAGCTGAGGTAGAGGCCATCCTGGCATCTCGTAAGTCACAACATTCAGCCCAATATCTCGTGGCCTGGAAAGGATACCCAGCCTACAAAAATAGTTGGGTCAAGGCGCGCAATTGCACAAATTGCATGGCCCTGGTTGAAGCCTTCCACGCATCCCACCCTGAGGCTCCCCGCCCTCCTCAGAAGATTGCGACGATTATGGCTATCAAGTTACCTAAAGCACACAAGAATGTGGCTCTGGCGCAGTTTCCCAGTGGGGGTGCCATTCCTTTGGAAAAAGGAAAGGGTAATGTAAGTCTTGGGGAATGTCCTTTGGCTCTCAATCAGGTCATCTTCCCATTCCCAAATAAAAAGACACTGAAGAGGATGGCGGTACCTCTCATCACTCAGGGTGATCTCGCTCACGTAGTAGATGAGCAATGGGTAACAGCTCATCCGCTTTGGATCCCACCCCCAATACCCACACTTACCTCAGCAGAACTGTTGTGGGGAATTAGTGAAATCTGTGCTAAGTTTACCAAATTGAAATTGGTCAGATCTAATTCAGCCAGCAATCTGGCTGATGCCCAAAATTCGAATGGCTGTAAAAACATGGAGAATGAGATATCAGCCAGATCACCTGACAGTTCCAATTTAATCACTAAACCAGTAGAACAAATATTGGGCGCCATTGATGAGGGTTCGAAGCCCTCTGTTAGTAATTCAGGCATTGCGCCCAATGTGCTGCTGTTGACCAAATGAATGGTTATTTGACCAAGCGCGGGCGGGTTGGCCATCCTGAACCCATTCCCAACCAAATGGACCCATCTCTATATGGGATGGCCTTGGGGGATTCCCATCACCCGTCAGGCCAAATGCCATTGTGCTAACCATTGGAAACATAGTCAAGCCCTGGTTCAACATTTTAAGGTTGAACTGATAGAGACTCGGCCTGCCACCAAATTTTGTGATGTCAGTTCCCAAAGAATAAACCTGCCCATTCCTGAACAATTTGCCGATTAGGTTGAATTTGTGGCCCTGACCCCATCCTGTCACTACCCAATTGACCACTATTTAATCAGTTGCATGGCACTGAGGAAATTGTTGGTCAATTTTCTTACTTTTCTTTCCAAATAAAATTTTACATAAAAATCAAATTTTTTTCCATTCTGACTGCATCCTAGATGGCATTTCCCTGGTGGCTCATTGCCCCGCACTCTGGGTGGGCTTTATCAATTCTTTTGGTCACTATGGCTCCATTATTGCCAATTGGGCCCAGCGAGTCTGAAACTTTTGGTTTTACAACCCTGCTCTTATGAACTTCCGGCAACAATACATGGGGATCTTAAGGCCCTATATACAACAATGGAAAGAAAGAATTCATATTCTTATCGCCCCCAATGAGTTGGCCTCTCAAGCCAAGAATCTCGTCAAAACTATCCCAGTAATCCCACCTCATGCAGCTAGAACCACTGAGTTGGGAATGGGTTCAGTGTGGTTTAACGTTGGGTTACTCCTTACCCTGTTGTTGCACCACCACTTTGTGGTATTACATTTCCCAGCTCCATATCAGGTCATATGATTGCAATGCCTCTGGCATTCTGACTTGCTTTTTGGGTGTTCACACATCCTGACTGGCAGGCCAGTCTAAACTTCTTCTGCTGTTTCCATGACATCAGCTCACTTGAGGAGTAATTTTGGGCATCATCTCTGAAATAGCTGTAAAAGCAGGCGGCATGTTTCTTGGGGTAGTCATCTTTCCAATTAGCATATTGGGAGTTATTTCTTTAGCGCCAGTCGC
>JAKSZP010008545.1:0-44870 GCA_022478985.1 Massospora cicadina | reverse complement strand
CATTATGGTATTAAATTTAGAATCATTGGTCGTCATCATGTTTACTAATAAAATATGATATAAGATAAGCATCAAACTGAAAATAGCAATTCTAAAGATTGAGAGAATGGATGACCTTGTTCTTCTGAATTTCTTAGTTGGACATATCAAGTTATTAAGAATCTCCTGATGGGCTAAAAGTCCGCATCCATTATCAGCTCAAAGATATCTCTTTTTTTTAGTACTAGATGGTCCCAACCCAAGGGGGGATTCATCGATGTGCTCAAAGAAATCTCTTAAAAACAATGATTTTCTTTTAATATCAATTTAATTTAATCTATTAATATAGGATTTTATATATACACTATATCTAGAAATAAGGTATATTTCTATTTAAAATTTATATGAAGAATTTAAATATTGTAAAGTTCCTAGGTTGAAACTAAGAGGTATAAGTACATTTCTCTTAATATAGAAATAATCTTATTAAAGTAATAGCCTTTGTAGATCTCAGAGTTTTTGTATCAAAAAATTCTATTGAATGAGTTAAAATTTTAATATTAATACCAATATACAGCAGATTGCACATGTCAAAGGGGTTTTGACTTTCATTTAAGACAAGCCATTTGTGATGCGCCAGTAAAAATCATAATAATATGCACTTTATTACCCAAAAAAGATCATATCTAATAAATTAATATTTTGTAGCCTTATAATCAGGTATTTCTAAAAGAAAGGATAGTAAAATCAATGATAATGTTATTTTTTGTTTATTAAGTTTAATTTTTTTGTTTTATATAATCACTGAAGACATAAGCTAAGCTTAATGTAAAAATCGCTTCATCATATCATCTTTCTTGATTGAATAGCCAAGCAATAATTTTAACTAATAGAAAACACTCAAAGCTGCTGGAACGTGATGAAGTATATCCATTCTCTGGACTAAAAAGATATATGTCACAACCTTATAGATGCTTAATGGATCATAAAGTTGACAAAAGCTATGAATGCATCTATATAAATTTTTGCAAAAACTAAGCTGGCTCAGTAGGACTTAACACCATAAAACATCGCCCCCTTTAAATGATGCCACTTTTTTCCTTTTTTGTATATCATCTTCAAACATAAGAAGTGTCACTTATGTATTGAGTGTGACCTACAATATTTTACCAAAATTGATATTACATTTTTTATTTTAAAATCAAAAAACCAGCTTAAAATATAAATTTCATAAGTCCAGAGGACCAGCCCCTCCAGCTGGATAACTAGCAATCTCCACACAGAAGAAGGAGGGATCCCAAGCCCCCAGTATAGCACCTCCTTCAGATCAGTTACCTAGCTCACGTGGTAGATGAGCGGTGAGTTACTGCCATGGCTCCTAAAGAACCTCCTTCTCTTCCCCCAATTCCTCTTATGATCTGGTAAAAACAATTGAAGGGGTTTTCAGAGAGCTGGTTCAGTTAAGGGCCCTCCATCAGGGCCCTCAGTCTTACCCTCAAGTATTGAAATTTGCCTATTTTCAGAAGGCAGACCTTCGAAGTTTTCTGAGTAGTTTAACATAATAAATGGCTTTACTAAATTATTTATAAGATTTGAGGTTAAAAGTCTTTATTTGAAATATAAACTGGTACTATTTAAAGAACTAGGGAAGTATTTTATATCAAGGCTGATTAAGTATCAAGTGCAATGAATTAAAGATAGGATAGATTTGTATTAACAGGACTGATATGAGTCAGGAGGCAATCTTGCTAAATCCCACCAGTGGATCAATAATTAATTCAGGTTTGTTAACTGGTTTGTTAGTTTGTAATTCCAGTGTACTTGATGGGAATCACATGTTGCTTTTAAATAAATTTAGACCTAATGAGATAGGTTCAATAATATATTTAAATAAAATAAGAATTATAATTGAAGGGGGTGGAAGGCAAGTCAGTAGGGCGTACAGCTACCAACCTGAAGGTTGCGGGTTTGATTCCCACCCTTCGCACATTGATTGGGGTGCCAGCCAAAGGAAGCTATTGGCAGTTAGTAGGTATAATAACACAAAAACCTTACCCATGATTTAACCAGAAAAATCCGAGTCCCAATCCAGAGGTGAAAAAAAAACTTTCTATGACAGAGTTGACCCTGTTTAGGTTTCATGTTAATACTTTCTTTCTCTTTTTTGGTAATGTCCGTCCCCTGGTCAGCTTGCCTCAAATAAACAAAAAGAATTATAATTGATATTAAATATAAATTAATAATTAACACCAAGTTGAGACTTTACTCTTAATAGGGAAAACCTGACACCAAGTTTGGCCTAATCACTGATAATATTCAAGGAACTTCCCCACCCCACCTAAATTCCCATATGAGCCCAAGTTTGTCTAATAAGTCAGATTGGGTTTATTTTGATGGTTTGGATTGCAAGTAAAGCCTGCAGATAATGCAAATTAATACTGATTTTTGTACAATTAATTTTATCAATAGGATGGGTTCTTGCAGAATTAGTGTTTATAACAGCCCATACAGCCTAATCTGTCCATGTTTAGTAGTATCTCTCTATATTTCTCCTTGATCCAATGGATACATGGCCAAAAACTCTATGACGCTATTATAGACTTTTAGTGCATTCCCCCTCAACCCATTCATAAGTAGGCCAAAATGCCAATTAGAGTTCCCAGAAAGAGACCTAGCATAAAAATTTTTAGCTCCCCTTTTACACTCTCCACCATATAGGAGACTGTTGGACAATTAAATGTGTGACTACTTGGTAAGAATATCTGGGGGTTAAATCTGTCAAAAAAATCGATTTGTGTAATACTTCTACCCCTATACCTTGGACAAATTGCCTTGATGTCATGTCTAAGGCTATACCAAGACCTTGGAGAATTGGGGTAATCTTTCTGAAGTCCTCTCACACTTCAACTGCAATTTAGAATAGCTTCTAAAGCAAAAACAATCTTTTTTATAGAGTTGAAGAGGGTTCAGGGGGATGAAAATATTTTGTCCATCAATCACCATATAGGACCACAGGTCCTTAGCTGAGGTGCAAATATTTCCAATAATTTTGATTGTATCAAATTTATTAAAATCCTTACTGCATGGGTACATCTTACCTACTATTAATCCACTACCCAAAGGCAAGTCAAGGTGCTGAGATTTTTGAGAGTTTTAATATGTTGAATCCTCATATTCTTTAATTGATCTCTCCTCTGCTTAGGGTAAATTCTCTCAATTATCTCATTTTAACCTCAAATGATTTAAATACTACAAGGTGATACTTTAATTTTAGATTGCTTTTGTCCCCCTTTTTTACTAATGAAATTTCTGTATAAAAATTCTACTTGTAATTTTTCCTTTGTGAGTATTTATAAGCGGGTAAGAGTATCATTGTGCCTGCAACCGTGAGATTGTTAAAATCCTGTTCAAAGCACCATAAAGTATAAAAATTACCAAGATTCCAACAGGAGCCACCCTCCTTAGGGTAGGTTGCCAGTTTATTATTTAGTTTTCACCCATAAAAAATTCCTTTTAAATAAAGCAATTTGTATTCTACTTTTTTGTCATGTAATCTGCCCTCCCCACCGCCTTGCTGACTGTCACAAAAAGTTATTTAGCAGTGCACACCACCATCACAAAATAATTGTGGAGATTCTCATTTAGACATCTGGATCCATGGATCCATCGTCGCTCCCCACCTTCCACAAGCTTGTGGACAATTACCTCCGTAATTGTGGTTTTAGATACACTGTGGACGTCACAGAAACCTGCAATCACCTTATTTTTGAAAGATCCCCTAATATTGGTCTTTATCCATTCACTTTAAATTAAAATCGCTTAAAACTGATTCAACACAATACTAACCAGCTGTGAACCTTAACAGGCTGTCACACTCCCTGCCTCTCCCTATCATGGGGGTTGTCCCAACAAGAACCATGGTTGCCCATATTGAAGCCTTTTGCCTTTGTTGTAGTGGCCTTTGGTATGCTGTTAGATCAGAAAACTTCTAAATTGATTCTAAAACTTCTCATTTAAAGTTAATTAGTGTTAAAAGCCCCTGGAACCCAAAATCATCCATTGTACATTGTTAAACCTAACTAATATGGATCATCCTCTTTAAAATAGCTGTCACCCAGACATGATAAACTTGCCAAAATCTTTGGTGCTCTCCACAATTCTCTCTGGGTTGGGTGAGACATTCTCTTACATAGTTGTCAAGAACCCCCATCTAAATTCAAATTGTAATCCTATTTCTCTTGTTTAAAAGCGTGTAGCTTTATCCTTGTAACCTACCTGGCATCTCATCAGGATTTGCAAGTTATCAAGTTGCGACTTATCAACTTGGATCCTTCTTCTACAATCCTTTCACTTTCATCTTCCAACCCATAAGGATCTGGTTTATTTTTCCTTTTCTATCACCTTCTGTTCTGGGACAAGTAAGGTCATTGTGTAGGCGCTCCTGGATACAGGAGTAGCTGGAACTTTTATGGACCTTTGAATTGCACAAGCATTAGATCTAGACACTGATATGACCCTTCCCTATTTGGCACATTATCTCAATCTATGAAATATTATATTGTTCATCATCTAGTACAATTCTTTGTGCATATTTTCTGATTTTAATGTCATTTCTCTCAGCTGATCCGGATCATTTATACTTTGTAATCCTAGGTTTAGGTTGGTGGCATCGTTAATAAGTCAATACTAAGTTGGGTAGTCACTCCCCCTCCTTCACCTATAATGGCTAATGGAAAATTCAAATTAAATAATACCCTTTTTCTTGAGCCCTCCCTTGAGCTCTATCTTAGCTTCTGCTCCTCTACCTGTGGATCTTCCGCTAGATATCCCATAATTTCTCACCCATACAAAGAAGTTAATGATATGAGCCTAGCTACTAAGCTATCATCTCATTCAGAGTATGATCTAGAATTTTGACTGATGGTACATCACTTCAAGATAAATTGTCCATTATAACCTCATATAGAGGAAGAGGACAAAGCTTTAGAAGTATAACTGGATGACATGCTGGAAAAAGTTTGGTTTGTGAAGAAGTCCTCCCCATTGCTTCCCCATTGTCTTTATACAGAAGGCAGATGGAACCCTGTTGGGTTTTGACCCATTTTCAGAAGGCAGGCCTTCAGAGTTCGCTTTGTAGGCCAACCTATAGAAAAAATTCATTTAACTAAGTATAAGAAAGAAGTTAAAAATCATTTTTATTAGAATATTTGGGACACTTTTATAAGTTAAATAATAATATATATAAATAAAAGTTGATATTCTGATATCTATTAAGAGAGATAGATCAATCATAACAATAAATAAAAGAAATTAAAATAAGGTTGCTATAAAGTACCTGATAGTTTCAGATAGGAATAATTTCACCTAAATTTAGATAGGACATCATCCAATGAGGATCTAGACCCTTTGGTGAATTATTATTGTATCCTATTAGGCTTTTAGCACAATACTTTTAAGACTTAGCCTTAAGGAAGTGTCAAGGTTTACCCCAGATAAGGCTTAACCTTAAAAAGGTAAAATCCTGACAGAGCCCCCCTCAAGCCTTATCCTAGGGGGGAACCAATTCAACCAGTGTTGAGGGGATGAGGAAACCAGAGGCATATGAAACCAGCAGAGTTTTCCAATATTAAATGGGTTCCTCACTTGGATAAATCTGTTTATCACACCAGAAGAAGATATCATTGGTTGTTTTGGTTTAATTGTAAATCAAAAAATGGTTAAATTAGGTTGTCTTAACAGTTAATTTAGTCAGATATCTGCTAAATTGATTGTCCAACTAATGAAAGAGAATAAAATTGTGGTTTAATGGGAGAATTGTTGAACAGAGGCCAAATTAGTGTTGTTGAATCAAGTCAGTTCAAACATGAAACTTTAAAACAAATCTTTTCTTAGCGCTAGGTGGTATCAAAGGTTTGAAACAATATAAATGTTCAGAGTTTAAGATAGGTTTTTTGTAAATGCACAATTAAGCTTTAGAAAATGAAAATAGACTGATCTCACATATTGTTAAGATAAAGTAATAAAAATGCTATAAAGTTAGCAATATAGTAAAGATATCAAAAAGTATTAGCAGCTTGTCCAAAGTTAGAGATGCTCAATTCATAAAGAGATTGGTGTACTCATTATAGTTAAAAAGCTGAGAATCCAGTCAACACTGTTTATTGAATTAGATTTGAGGGTATAAATGCTACATCTTTAATTTGAGGAATGTCAAGGATTGGATTAGGCGGATTGGGTATTAAATAATTCGATTTAGAGTTTAAATCATGTGGATTAGCTTTCATATAAAGATCCTTAATTATACTCTCAAGTTTTTGATTGAAATTAGCCCAGATATTATTAGAATTTTTGGAGTTGGATAATTAAGTGCATGATTTGGCCTTTAAATCAATTTTTAGACAATAATTCTCACTCTGAAGGTTGGAGTTTAGTTTTTTTGGGATCCAACATCTATTTAGGTTGAGTTTCTCCATAAATTAGGTTTAGCTGAGTAACCACAAATTCAGCCTTTCATGGGGAATTATCAAATTGGAAAGATTGGGAAGAATTAGAATTATCATCTTTATTAATGGTTAGATCAGGTGGTTTGGATCTTAAATCAAATGGATGTCCAGATTCATGAGTTATAGTAATGGTAAGGCCTAAATCAGGTGATTTTGACTCTTCAGACACAAGGAGATTACCTAAGTTATTAGTATAAAATTAAATATATAGTAAATTGTTGGGGATTAAGAGAATTAATGGGGAAATAGGTTTTGACTTTTATATCTTTGGACAGATTGTTAATCTCGTCCAAGGTCTGATTTTCATTTAAGGTTGATTTATACATCGTGGGGGTTAATTCCTCCTCATTAATCTCATTTTTGGACAGATTATTAGTCTCATTCAATGTTAGGCTTTTAAATGAGGTTGATTCATCCATCTTCGGGTTCATTTCCTCATTATTGATTTGATTGTTAAATTTTATTAGTCTCAACCAGTACTGGATCCTTAGTTGAGGGGGATATATTCAAATTAACTGGTTTACTTAAATTTTCTGAATCTTGGCAATCTTGATTGGCAAAATTGGCAAGAACATTGTTGTTTTGTGCCTTTTAAAATTATACTTAATTTCCATTTACAACCATCCGCATACCCGGTGAACTCTCTTAATATATTAAGTCTTTGTGAGTACTGCCTATTGTCAGTCTTCTCACGAGGAATTTTTTTGTGTGGAATGACAGCTGCATAAATAAGCTCCTCCATTTGGTTCTCAGTAGACTGATAAGCATATGCCCAGCTGAGGGGGGCTTAAATTAAGGGGAGTGAGATTTTCCAAGTCTTCCCTGAGCTTGGCAAGCTGGTTTTAAAGTTGATTTGGCACTTCTCAGAATCTCAGATATGATTTGATTTGTTTGACCATGGTTGAAGTTTTGTCCTCATGGTGCGACTCAGAAGTGACTTGGCAGAAATTTCCAGTGTTGGGATTTGACCCATTTTCAGAAGGCGGCCTTCAGAGTTTGCTCTGTAGGCCAACATATAGAATAAATTCATTAAATTAAGTATAAGATAGAAGCTAAATATCTTGTTAAATAAAATATTTGGTTTTCTTATATAGGATCAACAATAAATAATATAAATAAAAGTTGATATTCTGATATCTAATAAAAGAGATATCAGATCAATTATAATACTAAATAAAGGAATATTAAAACAAGGTTGCTACAAAGCACTTGATAGGTTCAGATAGGAATGATTTTATCCCAATTTGGATAGGACATCATCCTATAAGGATCTAGACCCTTTGGTGAATTATTATTGTATCCTATTAGGCTTTTAGCATAATACCCTAAGACTTAGCCTTAAGGGAAGTGTTGAAGTTTACCCCAGGATAATGCTTAACCTTAAAAAAAGTAAAATCCTGACAAGCCCTTCAGCCATACATTGATTATAAGCATGCTAATAATGTAACAGTAGTGTCCCATATCCCCTCCCATTGTAGCAATCCATAGTTCAGTCAATTGCAAAGTTGTGAGCTTTCTCTAAGCTTGATTTTTAGATGCCTTCTATCTAGTTAAAGGCAATCAAGGTTATTAGTGGCTCACTGCTATATGCACAAAGAGGGGAAACTTTCAGCTTAAAATAATGCCACCTGGGTTGAAGAACGCGCTAGCAATCTTTCAGTGCCTCATAGATGATGTCATGGGTGATCTGCGCTTCTCCTAAGTGGTTTCTTATAATGACAACATCTTAATTCATTTGCCCACTCATGAACAGCACATTAAGAATCTGGAAGTGGTCATGGCTGCTATCCACAGGTCTGGGCTCTTTGTGAAGCCCTCCAAATGCGAATTTATAGTGAGGATATGACCTCCTTAGGGAACCAAGTTTTGAATGATGGGTATGCAGTTCCTTCATGCAAACTTGAAGCCATTCAGTCTAGGATGACTCCAACAACCCAAAAGCAACTCTGAAATCTCCTGGGGACAATAATCTCCCTCAAGAAGTTCTTCCCTCTCTTGCTCAACTCTTAGCTCCCATATATTCCCTGACTCACAATAACACAACCTTCAAATGTACGCCACAATGCCAACAGGCATTTGGCTCTAAAAAGGAGCTTTTTCTTACCGTGCTAGTCCTCAGGCATGATGATACTTCTAAGCCTTCATTGTGGCATGTGATGCATCTTCAGTAGCAAGGGTTCTGTGCTCCCCCAAGAGCATGATGGTGATGAGCATACTAATTTCACACTTTTCTCGCAAATTCACATCTACTGAGCAGCCCTAGACGATCTATGTCAAGGAGATGGAGGCTGTGTCTTGGTCATAAACTCACTGGCGCTTTCTCCTCATGGTGCTCAGCATGAGCATAATGTGCTCATTGACCACCAGTCCCTTATTTATCATAAAAACCCCAGAAGCTTACACATTGTCAAGTCTATATATAGCACGATTTAAGGAATTTTAACTTCAAGTATAAGTTTATGAAGGGTGCATTGAATGTCTTGCATGTCATGTTGAGTAGAATTTCTGCTATATACCAAGCATAGACGAGCTCCCTGACCTTACTACCACTATCTCTGTTTCCTAAATATTGACGTTGTATCCTCTTTCCGTTTCCTCTGCCAGTTTTTCACCTGATGAAACCTTCATTGATCAAATACTCGATGCCCAGTTTCCCTCCCCAGAAGGGATCTCATTTTATGAGGAAGTGGTTTCTAAAGCTCATAAGCGTACTCTCTATGCCCTCATGGATAGGGTAATCACTTCAGAGACAGAGTTTGGGTACCTTTCGCCTTTCATGAAAAGTTAATTCAAGAGCGTCATGAGCCCCCAACTGTGGGACATAATAGTCCAAAAAGCTCATGGAACTGGTTAGAAGAACCTACAACTGGCCAAGATATTCAAAAGTGATCCCTGCATGAATTTATTGTCATTTAATGTGTGAACATTCCAAATCTGATAGAACTTGGAAAAATGGGCTTATTGCATCCATTGCAACAGGCAGAGGCCCATGAGCCTCAGTATCCATTGATTTTATTGTAGAGTTGCCACCTTCTAAGGGGATATTGTGATCATGGTGTTGAACACTTCACAAACTTTGCATTCTTCTACCCCTTCTCACAATGATCACTTCTGAAGAGATGGTGGCCTTGTTTGTGACCAATGTATTCTCAATGTTTGGACTCCCCTGGGATATAGTTAGTGAGCATGGACACCAAAACCAATGCTATATTCTGGAGTGCTCTCCTTGACCTCCTCCAGATCAAACCCTGTAGGTCTACCACTTATCGCCCCCCAATAAGATGGTCAAACTGAAATGGTAAACCAAGCCCTGGAGCAATATCTCCACTATTATGCTTATGCAAGTCATGAAACATGGGCATCTGATCTTCCCCTGGTGAAGTTTGCATATAATAACGCCCTCATGCCTCCACCATCATTTCCCCTTTTGATGTTAATCTGGGTTACAATACTTCATTCCATATTAATACCCGCCTCACTTCCACTGTTCTCTGCAGAGGAACACCGGAATAATACTCACAAAACCACAATTTTGTATGTGAGCACCTGTCAAAGTCGGTGTATAATTACAAGAAATTTGCAGACTGAAAAGGCCACTCAGGATATAAGCTCAATGAAGGTTCACTTGTTGTGTTGGACATGTGCCACCTGGACATAAAGGTTCCTTTCCATAAGCTAGAGTGCAAAATGCACTGTGCCCTTTGAGTTATTTAAGGACTTAGAATTGGTGCCTTTAATTTAAGCCTTTCTCATTAGGAAAAAGCACAACGTGTTCCATGTATCCCAATTGTCTCCATTCAAGGGCTCTATATTCTACATCACATGAACCTATCATGGTAGATGACTCCCAGGAGGCTGATGTGGGGAAATTTTGGCCTTGCGTAAATCATATCGCTCAATTCAGTACCTGGTGGCTTGGTAAGGTTAATTCTCCTATGAAGATAGCTGGTTAAGCGCAAAAGATTGCAACAACTGTAAAGAACTTATGGAATTTTTTTACACAAATTATCTTAATGCTCTTCACCCTCCTCAAAACGAGGTGGCTCACCTGGCAATTAAACTCCCTGCAAAACATAAGAAGTATGCTTTTGCTCATGTCCCATGAGGTACATGTACCCTGTTCCAAAAAGATTGGATAATGTAGGTCCAGATGACCAGCCCTACATCTGGATCATGAGCAAATTTCAAACAGAAGAAGGAAGGGACTTAAGCCCCCAATAGAGCCCCTCTCTCAGATGAGTGGCTTAGCTCATGTGGTAGATGAGCGGTGGGTTACTGCCCTAGCTCCAAAGAATCTCCTTCATACCCTTTATTTCCTCTTTGGATCTGGTAAAGCTGATTGAAGGGGTGTGCGGAGAGGTGGTTCAGTCTAGAGCCCTCCAGAAGGGCCCTCAGGATCACCCCAAGTGTGTCCTGGTCACTGATGATATCTGAGATTTCAACCTACAATTCCCCATATGAGCCCAAATTTGCCTAATAAGTTGTATCTGGTTTTAATAATAGTTCATATCACATATCAAACCTGCAGATCATGCATAACACTACTGATGTCTGTTTGATTAAATATATTGATTGATATGGGTTTCTGCAGAACTAATGTTTGGAGAAGACTCATTAAATGAATTATGTTGAATTTTGTAGCATTATGCTAGGTCCTTTCTGATCTGGCAGATATGTCTTAAATTTTATGACGCTGTCTGAGACTCTGAAATCTTCCCTCCAAAAATCTATTGCAAAAACCACCCTTCTAATTAGGGTGCCCAGTAGAGCTTTGGCACCCATAAAGCTCTACTACCTTTACCTGCATAATATATAGGCAACTTCCCTCCTTAGTGTAGTTTGCCAGTTCATTTCTTGGTTTACTTCGTTTTTTGTTTTATAGAAAACCTTTTTCCAGTAGTTTGCTGTGAAGCCCACCCTACCCTTTGGCTTCTTTGTATAAAAAGGTAATTCAGTGGTGCCCATTACAATCTGCAGTATATATCAAGAGTTTTTGGAGAAGTTATCATGATCTGCTGATCTAGAAGTTCTCCATGATATAGTGGAGTGCATATGCAAAGGCCTGCCCAATTCTGTCAGCTGAGCTTCCAGGAATACTGCAGATGCCAGTAATTTAGATATATTCTTCTGATCCGCCATAAACTTGGTGCAATTTGCTGGCATGCCGCGGATGCTATTAATCTAAATATACCCTGCCAATCTGCTGAAAACTTGGTGCAATCTGCTATTTTTAATTTTTTATAACTTAAATCCATTACTCCCTTACTGAACAGCTGCAAATCTCTGAGGGGTTGTCACCTCCCTGCCTCTCCCTCCTATTGGGGTTGCCCCAGTAAGTCCTGTGGTTGCCCCCATTACAGCCTCTTGTCTTGTTATAGGGTATTTAGTATGTTTTTGAGTCAGTTTTCTACTCAATTTAACCTACTAGAACCTTGCACAAATGTCATTAGTTCTTCTGAGCATATAGCATGCTTCCCTATTCACTGGGAGTTGAAACACCCAGCTCATATGGCTAGTTTTTAGTAGCATGAACACTAAAACGATCCCCATGTTTTCATTTTTCACAAGGCTATCTTCACAAAGATGCTAATTACAACCAAATCTATCTATGAGCCTTCTTTTGCTACTAAGTATTTGGATAGTTTACTTGGTGATTTTTTGCCAAGCAAGTGAGTCACAAATACCCTCTTGTCAGGAGAGTGTTTATATCTCCAGTTTTCAGCAAGGTGGTGCGCAGTGCACCACCACAACGCCAGGGAACTTGCATTAATATTAAGGTAAGAATAGCCCTGCAGAGGGTGCTGTAGTTAAATTAACAAAGGATAAGGGCGTACAAGGTGATATTTATCAATAGGTAGCAAACAAATGGCAAGACTTTGGTGGACCCCAATGGGTGTCCATATCCAAACTGTGCTCAGGGCTGGAGTGCTTGGGTGCCTCAGTCTGTAGGGACTGTTGAGACCATGAGTGTATTACCTTGTATTCCTCTATAATCTGAGGCCAGGGGACCCAAAGTTTCAGGGTCATGGATTGCCTGTTTTTTTACTTCTCTAGATCAGGAAGTCTTTTTCCAGATACTTTGTCTGGAGAGGCAATTCCTAATAAAAATATACCAACTTTTACTTAAAATTTCAAAAGGGAAAAAAGCGTGAAGTTTATTGGATCAGTACCAGCTATATAAGAGTTTGGGGAGGTGTCTCAGGGAAAATCTAAACAGTATAAGCTTAGATCTAAGATTAGTGAATTGGGGATTTGGTAGCAGACTAATTATCTTGGTTGAATTGCTTGTGCTCATCTCATGGCTCAGGTTTGAACCCCAAGGTTGGGTAGCTCTGAGGGAACATTATTTGACTGTGTCGTTTGGGGTTGATCTCCAGCTTTAATAATTGTCAACTTTCGTCGGGGATTATCCCCAACAGAAGTTTGGGCTTTTTGGTTGGATCAGAATTAATTCATGTCATCTGACGCATCCAAATCTTCCATTCAGGTAGGAATCCCAACAATACCCCCCTCTAGATATTGGTGAAGGGGTGAAAATGGATGGAGAAAACAACTATGTAAGTGGTTTACAACTGTGCCCTGAACAACCTCTAAGTTGAGTGTTCATTGCCCCATCTATATATGACTTGATAAGGCCCTGACCAGTTAGTTCCCAGTTTGTGAACAAGACCTCCAGGTTGGTGATGGTAGAATAAGACGAGGTCACCTGGTGGAAGGTATGTAGGGGATCATGCTTATCACTAAATTGAGCATTTTCTATACTGGTTGTGGCAGACAGGGCCTGAAGTCTTGGATCTCATTCGCTATACTTTGCATAGAGACTTCAGGTGCTTCATGAGAAGCTTGTTCAAGCATCGCCTGGACTTTGGAAGGCATATGAGGATTTCTGCCATACAACGCTTGGAATGGAGACATCTTAGTAATTTGATTTTAACATTTCCAATAGGCCAGAATTGCACTAGGTAAGTATTGGGGCCATTGAAGGGGGTTAGTCATAGCCATTTTCCGAAGGGTTGCAGTTAGATACCATTTACCCACTCTACCATTCCATTGGTTGCAGGATGGTAGGGGGTGGAGAATATCTGCGTGGTTTCATCTGGTCAGCTAAATCTTTCACCATCGTTGAGAAGAAATTTTGTCCATTATTGGAAAGAATGACATTGGGGCACCTATGTTGGGTGATGATCCTATTATACAAAAATGTAGCGGTAGCCTTTGACAAAGTGGTGGGGAGTGATACAGCTTTTTCCACTTATTTAGATGGTCCAAGGATAGTAGGAGGAACTGATGTCCATTAGAGGATTGAGGAAGAGGTCCCATAACATCAATGCTAATAGTATGGAATGGTTCACAGGGTGGGACCACTGGATGTTGAGAGAAGGGATTAGATCCAGCTTGGCTTTTACATACCAGACAAAACTCCAATACATCCTGGATCGAAGCAAGCATTCCCTCCCAATAACGTTAAGCTTTATGCCACTGGTAGTTTTCAAATTCACCCATGGCCAACTTGCCAATGTCCCTCTAATATTACATCAGTTTGAGCTGATGGTCTTACATAAGGCAGCCGTTGTTTAGACACAAGTTTGCACAATTGACCATTTTTAAAATGGAGATTTGCCAGTCTTTTCGTTAATTCCTTTTTGAGGGTTTAGGATTCATCCTTTACATAACTGTGGTTGTGTTAGGAGGTTGTAGAGTCAATCCTCTTCAAAGGATGTCATATAAGATGGGAAGCCAAGATAGGCAATCTGCATTTTGATGGATTGGCCCTGGTCAGTGGATAATGGAAAAGTCATAATTTTGAAGTTTTACGCCCACTGGACTAATCTCCCATCAGGGTCCTTCATTTGCTGTATCCAACGTAAGGAAGCATGATCAGTTACAATAGTAAAATTCTTCTCATATAAAAAGGTTCTTGAATTTTTAATGGCCAGTAGGACTGCCAAGCATTCACGTTCTGTAATGCTATCATTAATTTAAACTTTAGATAAGGTCTAGCTGTAGTAGGCAATGTGATGTTTCACTAAGTTCTCATCATGCTGAGATAGTATGGCTTCAATGGCAATATTGCTAGCATCAGTAAAGAGGAGGAAGGGTTCATCAAAATTTGGGTGAATAAGTAATGGAGAGTGGGAGAGAGAGACGTGTAGCAGGTCAAAGGCCTGCTGTTGCTCTTATTTCCACTGAAGGGGTATTCTTTCTTCAGTAGATACACCAAAGGCTCAGAGGTGTCTGCAAAAAAGGGGGATAAATTGACGATAATAGCACACCATTCCTAGGAAAAGTTGTACATCTCATAGGGATTTAGGGGGGTCATCTTAGCAATAGCCAAGATCTAGTCATCTATCAGGGATATTCCAGCTTTACTGACATTATGACCTAAAAAATCCATCTCACTTTGGAAGAAAAAGCATTTTGACAGCTTTAATATTAATAATTATAGCCATAACTGCTGAAAGTCTTGCCTAATGTGATCTAGATTTTCAGTAAAGCTTCTCAAAAAACGCAATATCATCAAGATAAACTAGCACGCAGGAGCGTTTTAAATCGCCTAGTAGTCCGTCCATAGCACGTTGAAAGGTAGCAAAAGCATTAAGTAACCCCTGAGGCATTTGAGTGGGATCAAATAATCCTTCACTTGTGACAAAATCGCATTTTGTCCAATATTCTGAGGATAAATCTACTTGCCAGTATCCGATGGCGAGACCTATAGCTGAAAATAGTGGGGCCCTGACTGTCAGATTCTGGTGATTTGACTCAAAAATAAACCTTCAACAACCATCAGATTGGGCTGATTATCCTTTCAACACTTGAGCTAACACCTATACTCTCACCTCAAAGCTTATTGCAATTATATAATTTGGGCCAACTATCTTAATGTCAATTTGATCAAGTATTTTATCAAAGTGCTCTGGCTGAATACAATCGCATATTATGGCCAAATTCCTATGCATCAAATCTTGGCAATTGGTCCCGATTATTGGGAAAACATCCAACTAACTTGTATACATGTTCATTCAGGGCTGACCTGAGGTTAACGTCTAAAATTCCCATGTACCATCAGACGAATGAAAAATGTAATCAATTTTTCACCCTAGAGCGAAATTCATATGTCAATCTGCATAATTGGCATGATACACTTGCACATGGACCACCCAAAAGGGAGTACCTAGTGCTATTGAGGTAGAGGCCTGCTGACGTCCTGATTAGGGGTACGTCATCTACTTTTAATTGAGGCAATAATTTCACAGAAGGTGTATTTTGTCAGCAGTATGACGAAACTCAAATCAAGAAAATCCTAGGACAATTTTGCATGCTTTTACTGCAATTTTTGTACCTTAAATCCTCCCAATCTTAAGAGTATTTTTCCACACTAATAAGCCTAAGGAAAGGTTTCAGTCATATCAGTTCAAGGGCCAAACTGAGTTGGTAAAATATCTGTTGAAATTTTGTGCTCAAATGTGGCCAGGAGATGCCCTAGAGGTATAAATACCAGCGCCTGCCCTAATGACTGATTATCAAATAAATATCCCATAATAAAAGATACTTTATTTTATCCTCTTCTTGGTTTTAGCAGAGTCTTACCTTTGGAGAAGTGTCAGCAACCTGAAAGCACAGCTTGTATTGAAACCTGCCTCAGAAGAAGTTCTTGAATACGTTGGAAAAATTATGCCCAAAATTGACCAGAAGCGTTAGGGGCTATTTTATTAGGCATAGTGAGTTTCCAACCGTTGAATATGCCATAAGCCACTGGCCATATCAAGGATCATCTGACAGAACTTCATCCTAAATAAGTGTGCAGGATACCAATCTTTAAGTGAGCGATCCTTAAATTTTGACAACTGGTGCTCACTCAAAACCAGTAACACTATCTAAAATGGATTTCCTTAACAAATTCCTGGTGGAATCAGCTAGATGAGAAAGCAACAAAGATATAGAAACTAGCGACAAAGAAATCTCAGATTATTTTATAACTAGCCAACAAGGCTCTGAAGCGGGTACCTCCTACTCCCTGGATCTTATCACAGTGGGGGAGCTCATGTGGATACAATAAGCCCAATTTATCTTACATATTCAAGCGTAAAAGCTATGCTGGAAACCCTATATCAGGGTTTTAGGTTGGTACTTCACAAATCGATCCCTACTTTGGCCTGTTCTACTACCTTAAGGGTCAGGCACTCAAGATGGAGATATATGTGAAGTACCTCGATGCAACTATGACATCTCTTGCAAGATGTCTCACAGATAGTCAAGCAACTAACGAATTCATAGTTGACTTTGTTCAACCCTCAATTAAGCATACCCAGCAAATCATTGCTAGACAAAATCTGGAATTCATGGAAATCTACCATGTGCAAGTGGAGGAACAATCTTCCTGAAATACCTTACTGGACAAACTAAATTTCAGTTTTGCTGAAGTCCAAAAGACAATTGTTGACAATATGGGACTTGCCAATGAAGCTCATGGGAGATTAAACACCCTCAAGGAGCTTCTGAACAAAGGAGTCCCAAAGATAGCTGCAGAAGTTTTTGCTCACCATGGGCTATCACAAGAATGGGTACAAACCATGAATAACTGCTGTCAAAAACTGGAAAGCCATTCTGATTATCTATTGTCTCAATCAGAACAACTTACCATAAATACCACTTCAGGCCAAAGAAATTACCTGGAATTAAATCTAAAAGTTGATGAATTTGAAGAGTATGTTCAGGCCAAGCTGGATACTATAAACAAAAACTTTGAAGACCTTGCAGCAAAACCAGTCGGCCCAAATAGGGATGAAGAGGATGCCCAGATCAAAGAGGTTTTTTAAAACTTTGGACTATGGTGTCAAGATTGCAGGCCAGAAACACTGAAATTACTCAGGAAAATTGGGAACTTAGAATGCAATTATTAACTTCAAATTCCCAAGGAGACAGTATAGACAAAGATATAAAAAGCATAAAAACCAATCAAGAATTATTCAAAGAGGAGTACGACAACCTTAAAAAAGAATTTGAATCCCTTAAAAAGCAAGGCTGCCAGTGCTCACCCAACTTTAACAAAAAATAAATATGAAAAATATCTGCTTATCTGGCCAAAAAACAGCCTGGAAAAGTAACTAAAGGGCTGAATTCAGGTGTCAGAATCCAGTAGTTTGGAGCAATATCATGAAGTTGAATCATTGGAAGTTGACACTGAAGAAGAAACTGATATTTCGAATATCCATTCTATGCCTAGAGTCCTAGCATCAATACTGACTCCAGATACTTTCCAACGGAAAAGAGGGCTGATTATGGCAGATGATACACCAAGACGTTCAAGAAGAAGTACAACCCCTATGTCCAAAACATGGTGAGATGACTTCAAACCATTAAATTTACCAAGGTTTAATAAGGATGGAAACGTTCACTCTTTCCTCAAGTTATTTGAAAAAGCAATGAGAGGAGAATCAGACCTTGCAAAAGGATCAGCACTGATTAACTCACTCAACTCTCATAGCTGTGACCTCGTTATGCCCTATTTGGGCAACTATTGGTCCTATATGGATGCCAAATTTGCAATAACAAAACAGTTTAGAGGGCTTGAGAAATTAGAAACCTGAAAAAGAGAGCTTCTTAATATTGAATTCAAACATAATGAGACTATTAGGGACTTTGTGGATATATTATTCAATGAGGCACAAGTTCTGCATGGGTGCAATGCAATAAATAAGTTTGACGCCAAGATTGCAATGGAGCATGTGATTATGCCCTTCTGTGAACTGTAAAATGATATGTTGCCTGCATTCAATGGAAGCTTGGAAATCCAAGAGCTTACCAATTACTTGAGAAGCTGTTCCCGTAATTTCAATACCCCTAATTTGGCAAAAGATCAGAAAAAATCCCAATTCTCAGGCTCAAAAAGCAACATGATGTCCAGCCAGGGGAAAAATTTCCAAAATATGAACCAAAAATTTGAGCAAAATCAGCAAACAGGGCCAATTACATGCCACAATTGTGGTCAACAAGGGCATTTTTCTATACAATGCTACAGACAATCTAACAAAAAGACTGGGGTCAACTTTGCTCTAGAAATCAACAGTGACAATGAGGCGGGAAAAGAGCAGGTGGAGTAGAGGCGGGATGCTCTAACTCCACCGATTTTCAAACCATTCCACCTGACCCTGATGAGCTCTAGGGCTGAAGATGTTGCTAAAGATAACCTCCACCCTATCGTGGCTAATGATGTCATGATGGTCACTACTTGGACCACAGCAAAAAAACTAAACCCTTGAAAATTACCAAAGAAGCCTGAGCTGAAGTATCAAAACCCTATGAAATGCAGATTATTGATCAGGGTTTAGACCTCCAACTCAGATGTTCAACCAACCTACATAAGCTTAACAACGTTTAAATAGCCATTCCCATGAATAACTTAACAGATAACTTCCCAGATATTTGCTCAAGCCTGAAATCACACCTGTAATTGGGCAGCAATAACAGCATTCATACAATAAATACCTCTGAAAACTACTCTGAATGTACTTATGTGGACGTAGCAGTAAACAATGTGCAAGTTCGAGACATCATTTATAGTGGTGCTCCTATCAATATAGTAGCACAAAGTTGGTTAAAAAACTGAAAATTGCGCCTGATATTGCTTATTGTCAGGAATATGAAACAGCTAGATCGCATACAACTAAATCGCTGAGCACATACAGTACCCTACCCCTCAGATTTGGATCCATTGTAGTAACAGCACCTGCCATAGTGTGCCAAATATGAACTATTATATCTAATTGGGACTGATTTCCTAAGAAGATATGGAGTTGTTACCAATCATAAGGACGATACTCTCACCATTTTTGGCCAGGCTATTCCACTTTACTATAACCATGATAAGGCAGTTGAGAAAAAAAACCCAGCTATTCATAAATCTGACCTACAAAGATGGAGTCATCCTGATTGAGTATTCCAAAGCATGGTCAAAGATAAAACCACTACCCACACAGATTGATGAGTCAAATGGCATTTTACTTCAATCAAATCAGACCATCACTATAACATCCAGAGAACAAGTAATCGTCCCAACGGGACTAACAATTAATATCCCAGAAGGACTTTATGGTGAAGTATATCAACCATGGTCTAAATCTCAATTCAAACCAAACATTGCCCCTGGTATTATCATTCCAGGCCATGGAGAGATACATATCTTATGTGCAAACCTTCAAAATTGCCCATCTCCATCAGGCGACATCAAACAATCGCTTTTCTGCATCTGTTCCCTACCATGGAAATTCACTCATTCCATGAGTTTGGAACTTTTGTCAAATTAGGGATCCCCAATAAGGACCTACTCAGCATAAATAATGTTGTCCCTATGGCTGATTTAAGCAACCTGACCAACTCCAAGAAAGGCCAAGCTCAGTAGTTATTCTCTAAATATCGGAAAATATTCACACAAGATGATTTCAACTTGGGATGTGCTAATGGTGTCACCCACAAAATCAGATACTGGAGATCATAAACCTATTTGATTATGCCCAATTAGATGCTCAAAATCATCAGAAGAAGCAGTATCCAAGGAGATTAAGGAACTCCTTGATCATGGCATGTTAGTCCCTTCAAAAAGTCCATGGGCAGCACCAATTTTAATAGTGAAGAAAAAGGATGGAAGCAACCAAGTAGTCATTGATTATCAGAAGTTAAACAACATCACAAAGAAGGACTTGTACCCACTGCCATGAATTGATGATGCCTTGTATAGGCTAGGGGGCGAAGTTCTTCTCAGCAATGGACCTTATCAGCGGATATTGGCAAATAGATCTTCCCAAAGAGGAGCGCAAGAGAAATGTGCAATTATAACCCAAGAGGGCCTATTCCAGCTGATGAGAATGCCTCAAGGGCTCTGCAATGCCCCAGCTACATTCCAACGGGCAATGGACACAATCCTGGGAGATTTGAAATTGTCATGTGTACTAGTGTACCTTGATGATATCAACGTTTTCAGCCGCACTTTTGATGACCACCTGGAACACTTAGAGGAGGTTTTCAGAAGGCTAGCTGCTGCAAACTTAAAAATCAAGCCCAGAAAATGTCAGTTTTTCAAAGACCAACTGGAATACCTTGGATTTGTGATTGATAAAGTGGGTCTTCAGCCCCAACCCTCTAAGCTGGATGCCATCTCCAAAATGAAATGGCCCAAATCCAAGCGATATTCAAGTATTCCTAGGCATGATTGGGTACTATCACCAATTTATTGCCAACTTTGCACAACTTGGAGAGCCGCTTTTCTATCTGCTTAAAGATAAGGTCCCATTCAACTGGACTCCAGCTTGCCAGGATGCATTTGACCAACTCTGATTGGCCCTATTAAGCACGCCTGTTCTTTGATACCTGGACTTTGATCACAAATTTATCATCCAAACTGATGCATCCCAAACAGCAGTGGGGGCCATGTTATCCCAAGTTGGAGAAGACGGTGAAGAACATCCAGTTGCCTTTGCTAGTCAGACCTTAAACGTTCATGAAAGGAACTACACGGTGATGGAATGAGAATGCTTAGCCATCATATATGCTTGCAAGCAATTCTGGTCTACCTTCATGGCACTCATTTCAAAGTTGTTACCAATCATGCTTCCCTAAGATGGTTAAACAACTTAAGAGAACCTGAGGGCCAATTAGCCCACTGGGCATTAAAGCTTCAAGCTTATGACTACACCATTGAGCATCAAGCTGGGGAAAACACCAAAACGCCAACTGTCTATCCTGACTACCCACCATCACAACACTTAGTTGGGCCGACCAATGAGTTGTTTATGAAAATGATCAGTGGAGAGTATCAAGATGAGCCCAAATCCGTCCAAAAAATATTATTGGATCTACAAAAAATACAACCATCAAAAATGGGATGCTTTACAAGATTGTTGAGGACAAAAAGTATATTTTCCCAAGACCATTGGCCTGAACAGACCTAATAATGGCAGTGCATAAGGCCATAGGGCATGGCGGATTCAAGAAGACAAAAGAGCATCTGAAGCAATTCTACTACTGGGAGTCAATGCATTTTGACATCCAAGAAATGCTAGAATGCTGTGCAGAGTGCCAAGGCAAAAAACTGTTCCAAAAAAGCACATCTTACCAGCTTGTTTGGCCCAACTTTGCCTGGCACACTGTATCTATTGACGTTGTTGGCCCACTTCCAACAAGCAATATGAAGGCCAAGTACATAATCATAGCCATCAACCACTTGACCAAATGGGTTGAAGGCCAAGGCCATTCAGGAAGCTGGAGCAGCAACCACCGCCAAGTTCGTCCTTGAAAACATCATCCACAAACATGGATGTCCCCAGGTTATTCTGACTGATAATGGAACCAACTTTACCACCAATGTCCTTGCCAAGCTCAACCAACTAATGGGAGTACAAGGTGTGCTTTCTGCCCCCTATCACCCTGAAACTAATGGGACTGTTGAGCGCGCAAATGGGACGTTGGTGAACATTATCCAGAAATTAACCTCAGCCAAACCATCCAAATGGAGTACTTATCTAAGTTCAGCAGTCTTCGCCTACAATATCTCCTACCATTCATCAACCAGGATGTCTCCATTTCAAGTATTATATGGTAGACACCCAGCCCTACCAACGCTGCTATATTCGGCCCTAGAGGATCCTGGCAAAACACTTATCCTCAGTACGTCAAGAAGCTTGTGGATGCTTTAATCAAACTACAAGCTCAAGCCTTTGACAACAGTTTTGCCAAGAAAAAGCCTGACATCAAAAGGACTTAGAGAATCGCTACACACTGGCCAAATTCAAAGTTAATGACAAAGTTCTATTTTGCAACACCCACAGATTGGGCCAATTGCAAAAGTTAGATCACATCTGGGTCAGGGCCATTTGAAGTGATTGAGAAAACGTCTAAGTTCATATACACAATCAAGGATATTAGGACTGAGAATATATACAACTGAAGTCCATGCAAAATTTCCAAGAAGGTTTAATAAGTGGGCCAATTAAGAAAGAAAAAGCTGAAAAAAAAAAAACAAAAAAAAAAAAACATATATATAATAGTTTTATTCTAATTAATACTTTAGTTTGCACTTGAGGTTGGGGAGAGGATCCAACTTCAGACTTGATGGGCATTCGGGCCAAAATTAACAATAAGAGGATCATACTTTAGACTCATTGGGCATTTGGGCTGAAGTTACCAAATAAAAAACCCAACTCCATGCTCATTCAGGCATTCAGGCTGATGATAACAGACCAACATGGCTAATCAGGAATCTTAGGGCTTATGTTCAAGTCAAGAGGGGGAAATGTCAGATTCTGGTGGTTGACTCAAAAATAAACCTTCAACAACCATCAGATCAGGCCAATTATCCTTTCAACGCTTGAGCTAACACCTATACTCTCACCTCAAAGCCTATTGCAATTATATAATTTGGGCTGAATATCTCAATGTCAATTTGATCAAGTATTTTATCAAAGTGCTCTGGCTGAATACAATCGCATATTATGGCCAAATTCCTATGCATCAAATCTTGGCAATTGGTCCCAATTATTGGGAAAACAATCAACTAACTTGTATACAAAATCATTCAGGACTGACCTGAAGTTAACGTCTAAAAATTCCCATGGACCATCAGACAAATGAAAAATGTAATCAATTTTTCACCCTAGAGCGAAATTCATATGTCAATCTGCATAATTGGCATGATAGCACTTGCACATGGACCACCCAAAAGGGAGTACCTAGTGCTATTGAGGTAGAGGCCTGCTGACGTCCTGATTAGGGGTACGTCATCTACTTTTAATTGAGGCAATAATTTCACAGAAGGTGTATTTTGTCAGCATTATGACGAAACTCAAATCAAGAAAATCCTAGGACAATTTTGCATGCTTTTACTGCAATTTTTGTACCTTAAATCCTCCCAATTTTAAGAGTTTTTGCCACACTAATAAACCTAAGAAAAGGTTTCAGTCATATCAGTTCAAGGGCCAAACTGAGGTGGTAAAATATCTGTTGAAATTTTGTGCTCAAATGTGGCCAGGAGATGTCCTAGAGGTATAAATACTGGCACCTAGCCTAATGACTAGATTATTAAATAAATATCCCATAATAAAAGATATTTCATTTTATCCTATTTTGTTTTTAGCAGTCTTACCTTTAAAGAGAAGTGTCAGCAAGCTGAAAGCACAGCTTGTATTGAAACCTGCCTTGGAAGAAGTTCCCAAATACATTGAAAATTACGCCCAAAATTGACCAGAAGTGTCAGGGCTATTTTATTAGGCCTATTGAGTTTCTGAACGGTGAATAAACCATAAGCCACTGGCCATATTAAAGATCATCCAGTGGAACTTCATCCCAATTAAGTGTGCAGGATACCAATCTTCAAGTAAGCAATCCTCAGATTTTGACACTGGCATTTAGTGTAAAGAGTCATCTATACACGTCAGGGGGTAACTATCTTTGCAAGTGATAGAGTTGAGGTGGCAATAATCCATAACAACTCTTTGACCATCATCCTTTCTTTGAATTAATAAGAGCGGGGAAGCCCATGGACTTTTGGAAAACACAAGTACCAGCCTCCAACTGTTGCTGTAACTCTAAGGCCACATGAGCTTCCTCCACTTTGGATTTCTGATATGGTTGGGATTTAAAGGGAGGGTGATCCTCAGTTTTAATTTGAGGAATTACCACGGACAATTTCCTATAGTCACTTGGTCCCAAGGAAAAAATATCGCCATACTCCTTGAGGAGGTCTTCAACATCCTGGCGTTCGTTTGGGGTAAGATTATCTCCAATTCTATTGTCAACCAAAGCTATGTTGGGTGGGGGATTGAATCTTAAAACCTGTAATGAACCAAAACAATTTACCTTGGCAATACTCTTAAGGGGACATAGTTTTACATAAGCAATAGGGTCATGCTGAGGGACCTGGAGAGTTTTAGTGTTAAGTTCCATAATAGAATAGAGATAGATTTCCCATAGGAAGGATCTCAAAATACCCAGGCAGGTCAATGCTTTCTTGATGGAAGGGTTTGGGTGTCCACTAAGCTCCAAAATTTGACCAGGAGGGGCAAGAATCTGAATCCCCTTATCTACAATAACTTGTGACCCCAAGGGTATTGTAATAGAATGAGGGGTATACAGAGGGATCCTTTCTTTGGCATCCACAGCCTCCGGGGTAACTTAGTTTTTTCAAAAAGACTTGATACTAAATTTTGCAATTGGAGGATGGGTATTTTGAGGAAACATGTCCATTTTTAGGGGCTCCTTTATTTTTAATAAGGGAATTTGATTATTAACAGAATCCAATACCCTATTTTGGATAGGGATTTTTTTTCTTGTGGTTGATAATGCAGTTAAACTCCCACATCAGTTGGACCCCAATAAGCAACTCGTAGCTATTGTTTTCTAGTTCAATGGTGGGGGCAGTAATTAATAACTTCCCAAAACAAAGGGGTAAAGCTGAATAGGATTCTATCGCCTTAGTAGACTGACTACCTGCCATCCCATATTCAGCTTTGTGAATCAAGTCTTGAGCCATTTTTTTCTTTTAGATAAGCCAGGAGGACATAACGGTAACCAGAGAACCAGTGTCAATTATTGTCAGGACTTTAACCTTATGGACTACTACTTTGATTCAAACCACCAACAATCCAAATTGGGATTTAATAGCTAATAGACTGTCATTAGAGATTTTCAGTGAAGCAATTGGAGGATTCTGCTGTGGCCAAGTTTGAGGTTGTTCAATACGTTTGAAAGTTTTATCTGTTAAGGCTTGGCTTTCTATTGAAGATCTGGCCACAAAAATTTGTTTGGGTAACTGACCAACATAAAAGTAAGAAAGCTGGAAGTTCTTGTTCTTTTATAGACAGAGGGACTTCAACTTCTGATGGGGCAGCTAACACAAAACAACCGGAAGTACTGGGGATACAGCTAGAACTAGAACAAGGGTCTTGAGGCACTTTTTTCCTTTAGCATAGGGAGCCTCTTGCCCTATACTGACTGATCTTTTGCTGACTTACGTTGAAGGATGTGGCAGTCAGCTAAGTGTGGTTGTTTCTTCTGCAATGAGTGCAGTATAATTCAGGTGTTTGCGGATCAGGGGTGTAACTGCTAACACTTGAGACCAAGGCTTGTTTTTACTATTATTAAAATGAGTGGTCCCAATAGATTTAAGTTGTAAAGAGAGTGTCTATAACTCTCCTGTTCCCAGCGTGGTAGTGCTCAGTGCACAGGCCCAACGCCAGGTAACTAGCCGTTAGAATAAAAATAATTATTGCCCAGCAGATGGTGCTGGAGCAATAATAGCTTAAGCCAAGAAATGCAATAAATAACCAGCCTAAAACTTCATGGGACACACTGAGAGAAGGGGTAAATGACCCAGGTTGGAGGGTACCTGGATGAACCAATGGTGCACGAGGTAATAATCTTACTGTGTTCAAAATGGCAAGTTTAACGGAGTGTGAGACCTCCTCAAAGGGGTCCATGCACAGGATCATTTGGAATAACATTTAAAAAACGGTAATAACGGGGGAATTTTATTTGGGAAGTTGACCAACAAGGAATGTTGGTCGGGGAAAACATATTTAAACTCGAATGGGGGAATAAGGCATTTGCTGCAGTGGGCCCAAGCACTGACCCGCCAATAGGGCAACGCTACCATCCAAATTAGTTGAATTAGCCAAAACTGACTTCACTCAAGTGATCAATTGAAGTTGGATTTGACCCAAACGCGTTGTTTTGTAAATGGAATGGGTTTCAAAACCCCATTCCTTGACGAACTGAATGGAACCATCCGCATTAATTCAGTAGACTGTCCGTTTTAACGCCTGGACCAACATAAGAGATTGGGCATTTGGCACCTCACTAGTACCCAACTGGACATATTGTTCCCATACCCAGCGTTGGTCTAGGGTATGTTTCAGGTCTGAGAGGCCCTGTAATTTCACCTTCTGGGCCTCCTGGCGCCCAGCCTTTTCCTTAGGGTTGGTCCCCACTATGATGTCATGGGACCATGACATAAATAGGCCAGCTGGAATCTCCAAAATAGCTTCTTTAATATAGAGGTGAGACGTCCAATTATACTTCACTGCTTTGAGATAAAGCAGAATGTTAGGAATGTTTCTAAATACCAAAAATGAAGCAGTGATAGCATCATCTAAGGTAAGACAGTTTTCTAAAACCAACGTTTGAGCTTCAAGGTAAAAATGGTGAGAAAACTCAGTAATGTTTCCACATGCTAAGGCTTATATCCATAACAGTTTGCTTTTGGTTGGACAAAGTTATGTCACTCCCAAATTCCTGAAGAAAGTCAGGCTTGGCGTCATCCCAAGTCTGGCAATGATTTAGGTGAGGTACCATAATGACTTGAGCTACACGACTAAGACAGTTAGATGTTTGAGTCACTGGGTGTTTGTAGTTTCTTCTATAGCATTTTTATAACAAAATAGGAAAGAGAAGATACTCCCTTAACCTGGTATGTACTTCTCTTTAAATGATGGTTGAAATATGTCACTAGGAGAGGTTAATGGCTGAACAACATGAACTGACACTGGAGGAACATTTTCCCCTAGAGAGATACTGATGCTTCTGAAAGTGTCATAAAGGTGGAGGGCATCCATTTGGTGTTGTAAGGCGGTAATATTTTCAGTTATTGAGTCTGCCTGATCTTGAGTGGCACAAAGGGCCAATTTTGTGGTGACGTTCTGGGTTAATTGCCAAATTTCACTTTTAAGCTCAGTGGGTGCATCTCAAAGCTCAAGTTAGTGTTGCTCAAGGGTGAGAAATCTTTGCTCCATCCCATATATCACAGTGGGTAAGTTTGCCAAGAATGTAAAGCGTTCTTGATCCAGAGAGGAATCTAACACTGAAGGGTTATTGATCATTGTTTATTTTTATTTTGTGTTTTTACCATGAACTCAGGGTGTACCTGGCAGAGAACACCTTTTTTGCTGGGACCACGGGAGTAATACCTCATATCTCTCAATAATTTATGGCCAGGGGACCTGAAGTTTCAGGGTGTTGGAATGCCTGTTTTTTTTCTTCTCTTGGTTGAGAAGTCTTTTTCCAGATACTTCATCAGGAGAGGCAATTCCTAATAAAAATACAACAATTTTTACTTAAAATTGCGAAAAGGAGAAAAAACATAAAGTTTATTAGCTCAATACCAGCTATATAAGGGTAATCAGGGAGGTGTTTTAGGGAAAATTCAAACAGTCCAAGCTTAGATCTAAAAATAATGAATTGGGGATTTGATGGCAGCCCAATTATCTCAGTTGAATTGCCTGTGCTCATCTCAAGCTCAGGTTTGAACCCTGAAGTTGAGTAGCTCCAAGGGAGCATGATTTGACCATGTTATTTGGGGTTAATCTCTGACTTCAATAATTGTTGAAATTTGTCAGGTACTATCCCTGACAGAAGTTAGGGCTTTTTGGTTGGATCAGGATTGGTTCATGTCATCTGATGCATCCAAATCTGCTATTCAGGTAGGAATCCTGACTGGGACCAGGAAGGCCCAGCAGTACCCTAAAGCAGTTATAAATTTAGTGCAGATAAAACAGCTGGCATTGTTTGAGACCTCCTCAAAGTGGTCCATGCACAGGTTCACCCAAGTTAACATAATTAAAAGAAAATATAAACTAATGGGATTTTATTGGAAAGGAAGATGACCAACAAGGAAGGTTAGTCTCAAGGAATCATATTTAAACAAAATTGGGGGAATCATTGATCAGTAAAAGTGGTTCTAAGCCCAGGTACACCAATAAGTGTATGCTTCTATCTGACAGGGTACTATACTTCAAAATTGACTGGACTCAAGCGATTGATTGAAGTTGAGGTTGACTCAAGATGGAAATTTTGTAAATTGAATGGGTTTTGAACCCCCATTTACCGTGTAACCAAAAATGAACCATTGTTATTTAAATGATAACATGTCCCTTTTAATGCCATTGCTATTACACATGGCTAGGCAACTCACACTTCCTCTGAACCAACCTGGGTATATCTGGTCTGCACCCTGCGTTGGTTCAAGGTTTGCCTTAAGTCAGGAAGGTTCTGTAGCTTGATTTTTTGCTCTTGGTTCCCAGCCTTGTCTTAGTAGTTGATCCCTTCAATAAAGTCATGTAAACATGATACCCCTAACACAAAGGGCTGGTACTAAGAATGATCATTTTTGATCAGCTCCCATGGATCTCAAAGTTCTTGCACCTCATCCCAGATGTAATAAAGCCAAACGTTTGGCATTTCTGGTACTATTGTTTAATGCAATGAGTAAACTAACCAAAGTAAGAGTCAGATGGCCTGTAAGCCCACCTAAGCTAGGACTGCATCTAGTGCAGGCAATTGCCAATCTGTAATGGTTGGCTTTGCTAACTGATTAGCAGCACCCAATCCTGGTCTTTTTCTCAGTCCAGCCAACGCTCTGGCTTATGTCATTACCTCTTATGATATTTTTTTAGTACTAGATGACCTCTTATGATATTATTATTTTTGTTTTCTAAATTTAAACAAAGATATGGAGGTGTTTAAAAAATTTCACTAAATAATTAGATTCTCATCTATCTTGGTTCTTCCAATGTACAATTTATTATAATTCTATTAGGATTTGACCATCTAGGGAATTTGATCAGATTACACTGTGGGGTCAAGAAATATTTATCTTGGTCAAATAAGGCATTCCAGGTTATCTGAAGTGTTGGGTACACTCCTAGTCGTGATTTTTTTGAGGAACCCCTAACTCCACGACATTTCGAATTTGACAGCATTTGGTTACGTCGATCGTTTTTCCTATTTCGGTAGTACAACCCCCTGGTCAGTTTCCTCGAATGAAATAAATTTAGAACCCCACTGGATAGTAGATTTTTATCCCCTTGCTTCCATTTGATTTTAGGGTTTATATGAGATTCGACTCCTAAAAAAGCCAGTCACGGTGCTGAAACTTCTTAAGCTTCACTCGTAGTACAGGGAGCATCGTTAATAGTCTTATACAGAATGGCTGATGGCGGAACAATCCAGCATAACTCCGATTCAGTAACGCAACTCAACGACCATTCCAAATTTTGGCTTCGAAGCGTAGGTTCGACCGTTGGCGTTGGGGACGCCGTGCGTTATAAGAACGAGGAGAGTGCAGTTCCCTTGAGAGTCTCCAGGGTTAGTCAGCTAGATGCCGAGTTATTGGATAGAGAGCTATGCGAGATCTTAAAGGACAAACTTTTCTCGGGATTGTCTTATTTTAAGGTAATTGTTTAGCTGTTCATTTGTGTTTTTTATTTTAATACTCTGGTGAAATAAGCTTTTACTTGGGTTTTATTTAAGAGAACAATTTGGTTGTAGATTAATGGCAGTATGGTTCGTTTTCCGTGCATCTGCCATAGAGCCGATGGAAACATTTATTCGTTTAAATAATCATGCGCCTCTTCATAAGTTAAGGTCCTGGTTTCTAGATGCACTTCAATCTTTTTTAGATTGGAATTATAGTTTAGGGTGGGTTATGACCGCTTTATATTTTTATAGACTTGTACAGACTCGCGGAAGCACTTGGTATTTTTTGTGAGAGCATTCATTTCGCTTTATTTTTAACCAATCATCTCTTTGTGCACCAATAAAAAAAATTTTAGACCGATATAAAATCTAAATTTGAGCCCGAACTCAATGCCTTATTGCAACTTGTATTGTTTCAGTTTTCAACATTCAGCCCTTCTCACGCCTCTTACGGTTCTCAACTTCAGAACCTTCGCTTCCGGGATGAGTTTAGGGGTAAGGAACCCTATTTAAGAACTTTTTGGCTGAATTAATTTACCAGTGAATAGGTATTCATCGCTTGTAGTCAATCCGAGGAGGCAACAGCTTTTGTTGTACGGCTTGGTTAGTATTGGTGGGCAGTATTTATGGGCCCGGTGGTACCGTTGGGGGGTTGAGGGTGGTTGGGGCAATCTCAGTTCCCAAGATTGGCGCAGTAAAATCTACAACTGGACAATGCGTTTAGAGAAGTATGCAAAACTGTTTATGCTGTTGAATCATATAGTCTTCCTTTGCAATGGAAGGTAGTTTGCTTGAATAAATATATGTTTAACGTCTAGGTATCGTGGGATCACTGAAAGGTTGTTGGGGCTGCGACTAGTTAATGGCCGTTCAAATGGACCTCGCCAGTTGAACTACGAGTTTTTAAATCGACAACTTGTTTGGGATGGGCTGGCCGAGTTCCTGCTGTTTGTCGCACCGCTGGTTAATTTGGAACGTATGGGGAAGTATGTGCGGCAGCTTGGAACGCGCTTAGCTGGAGGTGACCCCTCGGACGGGGCCTATTCCTTGGAGCATAGAAAGGTGCTTGCTGAACTTGCACCAACCACGTGTGCAATGTGCTATTATCATCGACACTTGTCTCCAGAATCCTCCCCTGACCCATATTCGACAGAGCCAGCAAATGATTCAGCCAATGATCCCAGGTTTATGGGAAGTCCAGACTGCAGGGCCCAAGTCCCTCACGCTGCCAACTGTGGCCATATCTTCTGCTATTTATGCCTACAAACCGTGTTATTGACTGATGCTGGATCCACACTTTGCCCTCGTTGTGGCGTTGCTATACTTTCGTCAGTTCGCTATCTTGAAAAAGTGGTTTCATAAGCATCCGACCCACTCTACATAGTCGTTTATCGTCTAAAGCAGTGGTTCCCAAGCTTATTTCGCTGACGGAACCCTTCTCATTGCATTATTTTGCCGACGGACCCCCATTTGAAATAACTCTATACAACTGCATAATAGCAAAATTACAAATTTACCTTTGTTGTCTTGAATGGTGAATGATGACGTAAAAATAAAATTAAAAGGAAGCATCGCGATATTTAAAATTAAATTTAGTGGAATTATTTTTATAAAAAAATGGTTCCCTAAGTGGTCTTTACGGACTTCCAAATTAATTTTTTGCCGCTGACCCCCTTAGCAGTTCCATAACCCCCGGTGGTCCGTATGGACCACTCTGGGAATCACTGGTCTAAATTTTGTTTTTAGGATAGTTTAGTTTATTGGGGTTAGTTTGATTACATTTGATTTGTATCAAAGCACTGGCAACAACAATTTTGTAACTACATGTAGACATGACTTAGATTGGTTTTAACATACATTCAATCTGTTGTGAGAAATTGGTTAGAATCATGTCATTATTTTAAACTGGATTGGCAATATAAAATGGACTTAACTCTAACTTTTGATAGCCATATGCTTATGAAATTAAGCAAACATTGCCAATATGGTGGATTTTTAGAATAAACTTAACACTATTACATTTAATGTCGCTATGTGATAGGATAGAATATATTCAACTTGTTGAACATGGTATGCGCTACACTATATGCTAAATGCCATGAAATCGGTATAACAACTAATGGCTTTTACATTTTCATGGTATGAAAGGCTTATGGTGCTTAAGCTCCAGATATTGAATGGGGTATTTGCAACTTAAAGTAAACTACATTACAGTTCAAGGAATAGACCAATGGTGATTGTGGGAATATCTTATAGTCTGCCGTTAGTCTAATGGTGCACTTATGGGATATTTTGAATACAGAAAGAATTTTACTTACTTTTGAGAACAGGATATGACATATTCTTATTACACTGCATCTGTTATAATTAGCAGGTTTCATGTGCTTTGCTACACAACAGTTATACTATTATTTTTTAAACAAGGATTACACAATTTTGCTTGATATTTTATAGTATCAAACTTATAAGATTTTGAGCTTTTATACTACTATTATTGGTATTCTACTACTTTTATAATTATCATTGGTTATTAGTTTTTGAGGTTTTAAGCAGATATTCTTTTTACTTTGTTATATCATGAGTTAATGTATTTTATTTTTTATATATTTGACATTAGATATAGTCCTTTCAAAAGATACTCAATGATAAATCTTCTGCCTACCTGCTTCCAAAAGCTTAGATATTCTTATAAAAGGCTTAGGAAATTTCTTATTATTTTAGATACTATAATCCATAGATAAAAATTATATAATTTGCTTATCTATCAATCTAAGTAAGACTAATATTAACAAATTTTATTGCATTACTATCCAATTACTAAACTGTATTAAAAAGAGACACAAAGATAAACCTAAAAATGGTACTCAAATAAATTTATTGATAATCATACTGTCACCGTGCATACCAATTATCATTTTATTTGCTATTAGGAAAGTAAGAATAGATTATATGTGTCATGGAACCAGCTAATAAAGTTAAGACCAGCTGGCCAGTCTGGGTGAGTGGAAACCCAGAACATGAACCAGAATACTGAAGGTATAACTGTCCAAACAAATTAGTTCTCATTAGGTGGTTAAACTGAGGTATGACGATTGACAATCCCCATTACTAGCATACCCACCAGTAACCACACAGTTGCAAGAGTGTTGGCCGCGAATTTCATAGCAGTGGTTTCCTTGGCTATCCCAGGGGGTCCTGAATCCATTCTGGGAATGTGAGGGGTCATATGCATAAAAAGGAGGTCAAAACCTAGCCCACTGTTTAAATTCACTTTAAGGATCAGAGCCACAGCATGATGGCATAAAGCATCCAAAATAGGGGTCAGCCCTAGTTGACCACCATAATGGTATCCAAGTAGGGAGTGTGTCAAAGTAGAGAGTATGGCCACTATAGCCCAGTCATCACCCAGAACAGGAAACATGGCATGTGGTGAGAACGTGGCCAGTAAATAGCTAAAATAATATGTTTAAAAACTTTACAACATGCAGATTTGTTTATTAGTCAAAGAATAAAAATTGACTGACAACAGTACCTGTGGGGGACTGTTGTCTTAATTGCTAGGGCTTTGGAATAATAGAATTTGCATTAACCAAGGGTAATGGAATCACACTCAATTTCAGAAGATTGACATTTCAAAATGTTGTCAATGCTGGATTAGTCTTGCTCTGGCCAGCTAAATTAGACTCTAATTTCCACTAAATTATTCCCCACCGCAATTTAGCTTTTCAGATTGATAATACTTTGTCCAGCGGATGACTGATTGCACTCATGGCCAGGGGAAGTATGGGAGATCCCATTGCATGTTGAAAGAGTTAATTGCATCCAAACCTATTGAGGATATGCTCACCTTTTCAATGAAGAAGAAGTGAGACTGATTTAATTTGAACCTGAGCATACCGCAGACAATTCAATATGCTGGGCACCAATTTATCAATTTGAACAAATCCCACATTGTGGCCAAGCTAATGAAGGAGAGGAGCAGCCACAAAACTTTCCACTAGTGATGGCTTCTTCCCACTGCCACCTCCAGTCACACCCCACAGTACTCTGCACTAACTCCTGGTTGGTTAGAAGGGAAATTAGGGGAGCAAGCTTCAGTGGTTAGGCTGAAACCCACCTCTCATCTACCACATAGGTTAAGTCATCCAGGGAAATGAGAGGGATGGCCGCCTTCTTAACCCCCTTTTTTATCCAGAATGGGAACTCCTCATTAATGAGCCGCAGGGGGTGCTCCCCAGGACTTATAATATGAAAATTTTAACCCTGGCATTATATGTGAAAATGGACCTTAATCTTAATTTTTTGCCAATAAGATGTACAGAGGCTAACAAAATTGTCTCATAAAGTACTATTATAAGTATTGATCACTGCTGCTATGCTAAAAAATTAAACATTGGCATATATAATTAAAAGAGAATAAATAAGAATTTTGATTTTTTAGGTAAATCCAACTGTTAAGTTTTCCATTGTATACTATCCTGTTTCTTATAATACTGCCCCATCCCCACACTGCTTGACTGGTTGTATGTTGAGAGGATTAGGCTCTTGTGTAGAGAAAATCTCCAACCACACCACAAAAATGGCAGATTTTACTCTGAGTAAGTCTCTTACACCGCTAACCTTTTCCCAAAACCCCAAACTTTATAAAATCCCAATTCCCTGACTTTCTCTCCCTTTTTTCATAGTACAATTTTAAAATTTTGCTACAAAAGTTAATTTTCTGATTCCACCAATTTCAGCTCACCCTTATATTTTATTCCTCTAATATCCTCTATTTGACCTTCCTGTTGTAATAAAATGCTGGGCTGCCATAATTGGAGCACATCTTGATCTGTAATTTCTAGAAAAAGTTTCTTGGATTAATTAGGGAGAGGCCAATTATGATGTTCCCAATCACCACTCTCAACCCCAATTATTGCGATCTTTTTGCAATTCTGACCTTCTTTTTCAATTTCAAACTGTGAACCTGTAACCCAAGAAGAGGATTCAGCATCCAAGACCAGTGCATTAACCCCCAATTCACACTCTTTTATAAGGCCAACGCCCTTACTTGTGATGGTACTGACCTTTTTTGTTCTTATTTATTTCCCAGTTCTTTAAATAAAAACCTTCCCATTCTGATTTTTGTTAAATTTACCAATTTTGTAAAAGCATTTTTGGCCATCATAGTGGGCATTGCTTCCATATGGACTTGTTAAGATGGCAGGTTTCTCACATCGATGAATCCCCCCCTTGGGTTGGGACCATCTAGTACTAAAAAAAGATGGCAGGTTTCTCTTCAGATAATAGGCTTTGGGGTTATCATACTTCTTGTTGCTTGGTGCCTCAGGTGGTTCCATGGGAACTGTGCAATGCACAACAATGCAAACTTGGGATCCCTGGCACCTCACACCAACCAGGGGATAACCGTTTCTGTTATAACAATAAAGAAGCACAAAGACAAACAAAAAGGCACCCTAGAGGAGTCAGAGCTACATCCTGTTGCCAGAGGGACTGCCAGCAGTAGGTAGAGGGGAGTGTCAGGGAAGGCTTACATTATTACTAAACATGAATGGAGGGAAAGTCTATACCTAGAAGCCAAATGAGGAACCAGGAGGAAATCAACTGGCATTGGCATGGTGGCATAGGGCCAAACATCCAGACTTGAAAGTGGCTAACAAAATGATAGCGGAAGTGACAGACTGTTTCATATAGGGTGGGAGCAGTGCCAGAAAAGGCGTCCTGGACAAAGGTATGTATTGTTCATAATGCAATTTCTATAATTAAGGCATGAAGAGAAGTAGGAATGGGAATTCATGGTAATAGCAAAGATAATTTTAGGCTGAAAGCCTGCGGTGTATCTTGTTGAAAGAGAAGCATAACCTACTGCCATATCGCCTGAGATGGCAGACATTCTTCCAGATGATGGACTAATGACCCATGATGGCTGAATACTACACATGAAGATTTAGAGGCATTGGAAAGTTCAGCAGTGCGGTATAACCTCTTCAAGCATCCCCATACATGTGCGCAAACCCTAGGCTTTAATAAAGGATGGTGATCAGACCTCCAAATGGATTTTGGGGTGTCCAAAGAGTAAGGAAAGTCCATCATATCAAGATACTCAACATGAGAAATGGTACTTGGATGGCGAGGTACTGCGTTGTTTAAAACAGCTTGTCCATGAACTTCTTGGGAGTAAAAAAGAGTAGGGGTGCCCCTCTTGGAGGTGTGACAACAGATGCGGATCCTCCAGTCTGCACTCTGCATGGCCAGGAGCATCCGCTTGAAGTGGACAGGGGCTCCACGGGGACCTGCATCAGAGGGGTGGGAATTTAAATAATTGAGTAAAGAATAATGGTGGTCCAGATTGCAAAGGCAGATAGCATGGGCAAAGTTGGACTGTGTCACGTAGTACCAATGCTGGATAGGGAGTACTGAGCTAGCTACCTGAGTAATCCAAGAGCCAAGTATTTTGGAAGTATGATACACATAGTTGATAAGTCCCATACCTTCACTGTGCTATGAGCTAAACAGGACGTTAAGATGCACAGGTGGAGGGCGGCCTAGCCATAGCCTTCCTTGAATTAGACCATAAAGAGTTGCAAAAAAGGAGGGTGAAAAAGCAATATCTTGTGTAGCAAACCAATTGATGGACAAAAGTCTTGAGTTGGAAACAGACCTGGCCAGTCAGGATAGTTTTCTGGCCTCTGAGAAAAGCCATGCACCTGGTAACTTTGTCAAGGATGAGGTTTCTATAATGGTATGGCATATCCTCCTGGCTCAATCCATACTCTCAGGTGGCGGAAAGTGTCATAGCGGGCCTGGAAACAAATGGAATCACATGAGGGGCGATATGTGAAGAATAACTAGTAAAGAAAACAAGGTATCAGAAAGCTGGTATTTGCTGCTGGACAGAGGTGGCAAGTGTTCAGCAAGTTTGAAATTTTCCAAGAATATTATCTTGGACTTGTTTTCATTAATGCCTGAATTCCTGACACTGGAGTATGCCTGAATGGTAGACTCAAGGATGTCAGCATCATGGTTATTAAAGACACTTACCACAAAATCCTCACAACTTGCCAGTATCCTGACTGGTGCCTAACCTTGCACATGAACCCCATAAAGATGGTCATTTGTACTGTAGAGGAGTGGTTCAAGGATAAAGTTTTACAAAAAAGGGGTCATTTGTCACCATGACAGAGACCCCTCTGTGAACAAACCAAATTGTCCAGGAAATCTGAGCCCAGGACTACCATTGTAGCCGATACAGTAAGCAACATTACCCTAATGATAACTCGAGATGAAAGCTGAAAACTTGTGGAGGCAAGCCCTAAAGTAAGTTTAGTTAACACGGTCATAAGCTTTTTTCTTGACCTAGGAGTACAAGCGCAACAGTGGCAGGTAATTGGCAGACGGTTACTAATGGTGTAGTTGTTATCCCATATGGACCTTCTGGGTACAAAGTGTAAGGAGAGTGTCATTAACTCTCCTGTTACCAGCGTGGTAGTGCATGGTGCACAGTGCCAACGCCAGGGAACTAGTCATTAGTAAAAAAGTTACTAGAGCCCAGCAGAGGGTGCTTGAGCTAGAATGACATAGGTAGAGAATGGTTATCAGTGAAAGAAGTAACCAAAAGGGAGCCATGCGGTGCTCAGAGGGTAATGTATAGGTGCCCTAGTCTGGAGGGAACCTGGGCAGCCCAACAGCACGAGCAGATAAATTTAAAGTAGTTAAAAGTAAATAGTTATTGTTGCACAAGACCTCCTCAAAGAGGTCTGCGCACAGGATCTTCTAAGATAACGTAAATTAGAAAATGGTTTACTAGAAAAGAGTTTATTAATAGGGAAGCCAACCAACAGGAGAAATAGGTCTTGACATGAGAATTTAATGGAATTTGGGAAAACGATCAATAGAAGGAAGTGGATCTAAGCTAAGGTGCAACAATAAGTGCACACTTCCATTGGACAATAAATTGTACTTGGTAATTGACCGAACTCAGGTAATTGATCATAGGAGCGGCTGACAAAGCTGGAAATTTTGAAAACTGAACAGGTTTCAAGACCCCATTTACCTAAAAACTGAAGCGAACCATTTTTATCCATTGCAAAGCTAGTTCATTTAACGCTTCTGCTCTCATACTGGGCCAAACTTCTCTTGCATCCATAGGACCAACCTGGGCATACTTTGCCTTAACCCAGCGTTGATCTATGGTATGTTTGAGGTCAGGGGGGCTGTTAACTTCACTTTCTTGGCCTCCTGACATGTAGCTTTGTCTCTAACGTTGGTCACATTTATGATGTCATTTTCCAACAATGACATTACCCTCTCCTCCTTTTGGGGCTCCACCCCCCCTCCAGGGGCTTACGTCAGGAAAAAGTTGTTGTGGGTTGGGGCTGACTTCATTGCAGCAACGGTATAATTTGACTGAGGACTGGCGGCCTCAAAAACGCTTGTGGAAAACTTCAATCAGGTCTTGGGCATGTGCGCAGTCATGCACTGGTACCAAACAGTTTTCTGCTACATCAAACCCCTTCCAAGATACCAGATACTCAAGTCTCCTTTTAACACGGCAAGAGGCTACTATTTCATCCACTTCCCACTCTGGCGCCTCATCCACAAGATAGGCCTCAGGAGTCTCTGGTGGGGGGCCCTCAAACAACGTCAATTTGCTCTCATGAAAGACAGAGAGATCCAAAACAAAGAAGGAAGATCTAACTGGTATGAGGCATGGCCCACCTTTCTAACAACGCGGTAAGGGCCAATCCTCTTTGGTCTCAGCTTTTTTCATGGCTGCTTGATAGGGATGTTCCGAGCATCAAGCATCATAAGATCCCCTTCTTTTTATGCTTGACCTACTCGTCGCTTACTATCAGCATTCTCCTTATATACTTGCATTGCCACCTCCAAACTCGTGGAAATCCCCTGGTGTACTTTCTTGATAGTCTTGGCAAAGTCCACCACCGCTTCAACTTTAGATCCACATCTGGGCTCCATGTTAAAGGCGGGGTTAAAGCCATGGTTGGCGAAAAATGAGGAGCAACCAATTGAAGAACGCAAAGAGTTGTTGTAGCTAAACTGGGCCATAGGAAGGTGAGGAACCCAATCTGAATGATCTGCGGCAGTGTAACACTGCAGGAACCGTTCCAAGCACTGGTCCACTCGTTCACTCTGCCCATCTTATTGGGGATGATAGGCAGTTGAACAGCAGGGGCGAATCTGAAGAATCTTACACAACTCTTCCCAAGGCAGAGGTAACCTGGAGTTCCTGATACTCTAATTTCTTGGGGGACCCCATGAATTGCAAACACTTGAGTGACAAAAAGCCTAGCCATCTCAGCTGCGGTCATTGTTGTTCTGCAAGGTGTAAAGTGGGTGAACTCTGTAAAAGGTCCACCGCCACCATTATGGCATTATAACCATCAGAAACAGGTAATTTTTAAAATGAATTCCACCAATAGGGAAGTCCATGGCCCTTCAGCATTTTGAACTGGTAACAACAACCCTGCTAAAGGTTGACGATTTGGTTTCATTTTAATGCAGATAAGGAAATCTTTACAATACCATCCCACCTGAGAAGGTAAGCCTTTCCAATTGTAGGTGCGTCAAATTAACTCCAAAGTCTTTGCTTTCCTAGGATGACCCATTTGTGATTCCGTCATGATGGTCCTGAATGGTTTCCAGGTGAAGTTGTCCAGCAGGAACCCATAAGCGCCCCTGAAACCACACCATCTCATCCTTTACATGATAACCCCTGGTTAGATCTTCCTGATTCAGCGCGCTCTTAGCAAGTACCATGGTATATTCAGCTGATAACGGCTGAGAAAGGACTACCTTTTTGAACATACTGTATTCCTCTGCATTTTCTAGAGGTGCAAGCGAGGGCCTGTTGGCCATGGAAGAAGGAAGTTGAGGCACAATCTTATCCGGATGAAATCATCAACTGGGTGTTATGAACATCTACCTCCTTTAATTGGGAGCTAATGAAGGATTGCAGCTCAAAGCATCTGCCAACCCATTCTCCTTGCCCTTGGTGAACTTATAAAGAAAATGCAAATTGGGCAAGGGTCTCATGCCAACAGGTCTGCTGTGAGTTTAAGACATGAGGTGCGCGGTAGTACAACAAGGCACGGTGGTCTGTACATATGCGGAAAAATTGGGAAGAGCCATGCAGGTGATGTCTCCAATAATTTAACGCCTCCACCGCAGCTAATAACTCTTTGTCATAGACGGCGTACTTTAACTCAGGCAGAGACATCATCTTAGGAAAATATCCTACCGGATGCTCTATACCATCTTCACCTACTTGTAATAAGGCAGCCACTATGGCAAAGTGGGTGAGCATCCATAGACACAATGAACTCCATATTAGGATCTACATGTCAAAGGACGGATGTGGAAAACAGGGTGCACTTTACTGCTTGGAAAGCATCCTCCAAAATGAAGGACCACTGAAGCACTTTTGCACCACTTACCTTATAAAAAGGGCACCACCACCTCAGACAGGTTTGGTGTGAACTTCTTGAGGAACGTTCACGTCCCCAAAAAATTCCTCAATTCCTTGACAGAAGTTGGGGTAGGCCACTCATGATTTGCCTTCTCCTTATCTGGAGTTATCATGTGTCCTTGGTCAAACATGACGTTGCCCAGAAAAGTGACCTAGGACTAGAAGAATTCACACTTGCTGATCTTAAGCGTAAGGTTGGATGCCTTTAACCTCTCCACCAATTACCAAAGGTGTAATGCATGGGACTCATTATCGAGGGGAAAGCACCAGTATCATCCATTTAGGCAACCGCACATACACCCAGAAGGTCCCACAAAGCTGCATCAATACGGCGTTGAAAGATAGCAGCGGAATTCTTAAGCCCAAAGGGTATGATAAAAAATTGGATAATCCCTTTTCTGGTCTGGAATGTTGTTAACCATTCCTGTCCCTTCTTAATCAGGATCTGATTGAACGCATTCAGGCAATCCGATTTGGAGAAGACTTTAGCCTTCTCCACATAGCGCGCAATCTGTGACTCCAAAGAGATGGGATGGAGATCTGGTATAGTAACATTTTTTAGGTTCCCATAATCTATGCAAGGGCGTAGGGTTCCATCGCTTTCTCCACAAAAGGAAGTGGGGAGCATACGGGGGAGGTACGCTGAAAAATCACGCCTTTGGATAACTGCTCCTTAACCCACATATCTAATGCTGCTTCCTCCCATATGGTCTAATGGTAAATTGGGGAAGATATGCGCACCAGATCAACTGTGAGCTTAAACTTGTAATCAAACTCTGAATGATCAGGTAATTTATTGGCTGAAGCCTCATCAAACGGAGATTCCAAACCCTCCAAACAAGAAGGTAAAGGTACCTCCAGTGAGGGCTTCAACAATGGAGCGAGAATGAGGATGTGGATATTGGGCCAGTGGGGCAAATAGCCCTGGAAGTTAGCCTCAGACAAAGGAACAACTAATGTACGACCATTCTTTAATGTGAGGAATAGGGTATTGTCTCTCAAGTTGGTCCTGATGTCAAACTTTTGCCACAATTCCACTACCAAAGTAATGGGGTACAAAAGGTTTTTGATAACTTGGAAACGGTCTGTCAAGAGATACTTTCCCACTTGATAATCTACTAACCCTAGTACCTTCATAGTGGGGATACCTTGAAAAGACCTCCCTAACCATACCACCTGGCAAGTAACGAAGCTCAAGGTAGTCGGCTAGGTCTTGATCAATGAAATTTCTCAGAGGCTCTAATATCCACCAAGATAGTAGTGCTAATTTTACCTGAAGGTGATGATAGGATAGCAGTTTTAAAAAATATACCAAATGATCTTTATTCATAGCAGAAAATGCCAATACTTCATCACCAAATTCTTTATCTGGCATTAAAATGTCTACCTGGTATGTTTGGGAATCATAAAATGGAGAGGGACAATTGTTCACCCTTACTACTGAGGCCACAAATCCCACCATATATTCTGCAGTTGCATAAACACCTTTATATTGTAAACGTAGTTCCTTTTCCACCTCCTGAGTGCTGCATTTCATGGTAGAGGTCAAGCGGGGGTTATCTGTGGTAATTTGATACACAGAAGTGGGCTCCATATCTGAGCCATAAGGGAGAAAATATGGTTCAGAGTTATATATGACATTGCCATTATAAAACGTGTTTTTGGTCGTGAACAACCCTACTCCCATTTTGGCAATGGGTTTCATGATGTTATCCAAGGCCATCACATCCAGACTCAACTTTGAGGATATTGCCTGCACCAGCCAAACGCGGTGCCAAGAAAAAACCAGTTCATTTGGATTATTTTATTATTTACATCAGAAAGTCGGTGAATTTCAACTTTCAAATCGCAAAGAATCTGTATCCACGGGTATGAGCAAGAAGGGAGGGTACTTCCCAGTTGGAGGTAACGAAAATAACACCAAGATGCTCCAACCTTCAGGAAAAAGAGGAAACAGTAGTGAGACCTATCACGGATGAGGCAAACAGATGGCGCACACTATTTGCACTTTGTGAAAGTCCCACACGAATTAAAATTTGTGCATGTAAAATCAATTGGTTGGTTGACTAATGCAAGGAGAGTGTCTATAACTTCCTGTTCCCAGCGTGGTAGTGCATGGTGTACAGGGACAACGCCAGGGATCTAGTCATTAGTACAAAAGTTACTAGAGCCCAGCAGAGGGTGCTTGAGATAGAATAACATAGGTAGAGAATGGTTATCAGTGGAAGAAGTAACCAAAAGGGAGCCATGCGGTGCTCGGAGGGGCAATGTATAGGCGCCCTAGGCTGGAGGGAACCTGGGTGGATCAACGGTGCATGGGCAGATAAAATTAAAGTAGTTCAAAGTAAATGGTTATTGTTGCACAAGACCTCCTCAAAGAGGTCTGCGCACAGGATCTTCTAAAATAACATAAACTAGAAAATGGTGTACTATAAAAGAATTTATTATTAGGGAAGTCAACCAACAGGAGAGATTGGTCTTGACATGAGGAATTTAAGGGATTTTGGGAAAACGATCAATAGAAGGAAGTGGGTTTAAGCCAAGGCGCAAAAATAAGTGCACACTTCCATTGGGCAATAAACTGTACTTGGTAATTGACCAACTTCAGGTAATTGATTTTAGGAGCGGCCAACCTGAGCTGGAAATTTTGAAAACTGAACAGGTTTTGAGACCCCATTCACCTAAAAACTGAAGCAAACCGTTTTTATCCATTGCAAAGCTAGTTCGTTTTAACACTCCTGCTCTCATACAAGGACAAACTTCTCTTGCATCCATAAGACCAGCTTGGGCATACTTCTCTTTAACCCAGCGTTGCTCTATGGTATGCTTGAGGTCAGGGAGGCCTTCCAACTTCACCTTTTGGCCTCCTGACATGCAGCTTTGTCTCTAATGTTGGTCCCAATTATGATGTCATTTTTCAACTATGACACAAAGCTATATTTTTCAGGGGATATCACTTCAGTGGAAAATTCCACAAGGCGCTTAGCCATAGTTTTGGTAAAAAAGTTTGGTATCAGTGCTATTAGTGAGATAGGGCGCCAGTTTGCTAAATCCATTCTATCGCCTTTTTTATAAAAACGTTACCATACATGCCTCTCAACTCCAGTAAGGCGGCATCTCTTCAGCGGACATTTATTCATAGAGACTAAAAGAGTGTTGGATATGATAGAAAATATATCTTGTAAAATTTATAAGGAATCATATCAGGGCCTGGGCATTTCCTGTGAAGTGCACAACAGAAAGCAAACCAGAGCTCATTTCGCTAAATTAAATCATTAGGTTTGGGTGTTGCGTGATGGTGTGGATATGTGCACTATTGAGAAATAATTCAATATTGGCAGGCATAACTGGGTCACACCTGTAAAACTCAGAGTAAATACTGTGAATTTTAGAGGGCACCTCCTCTGGTGTACTCACAATGAAAGTGTCCATCCGTTGAACCTGTGTTCAGGCCATGGTAGCTTTAGAAGAAAAATCTAGCATAAGAAGTAGGCGGAACGTTTCTCCCCCACCAAAATACCTATCTCTTTATATTGGCCACTGATGTGGTGTTGGTGTTCTCTTACCAATGTATTAAAGTGGGTGGATACTTTATCCCACTTGCCTCCCCATGCATGGCTGTAAACTGCATCAGAGACATTGCTTCACAGGCGATCCACTTCTGCTAACATGTAATTAATAACTGCTGAGGCATCTTGGGAGCACTGCAACGATATGTGACAATCTTGGTATACTGTGCACAACTTAAAGTTGGACCATGTGGAGAGAGGATTGGCACAGAAAGGACTCATAAATTCCTGTGCTGAAGTTGTAGTTTTGACCCAGTTAGTGAATTTGGGTAAAGTGAGATTGTCTAGACAAAGCTTAGAACATCTGGGCGCCTTTGCAGATGGCATAACAGAGTAAATAACACTGAAATGAACCATTGATTAAAGAAATCAATTTTTTTAAAATTTTTGGTAAATATGGGAATGAAAGACTAATTGTGCAAGAATGAGGTATATGCATGACATAGACAGCTAGCCATTGTGTATATGAGGGTGAGTCATGTTAGGAAGGAGGGGAGAGTGTTTGGGAAGGGGATTATAGAAGCCCATGTAGCCTTCAAGACGCTAAGTTCAATGTGTCACTGTGGGGGTCAACCGAATAAAGCCACCTTTCTGTGGCTGGGTTTGCTAACAATTCATGTAACCAACAATGAAGGTAATAGTGGGAAGAGTAAGTAGTTTGTTAAGTTTTTAGCCAATGGTGCAAGATAAAATGACTTAACAAGGAAATCAAGGATCTATACTTGCTTTTCTAATGAAACTCCTGCTTGTAATTTGGGAGGTAGATTCTCCAATAATCCTCAATAATAGCCAAGTAACTCCGGTACGCTCACCATTCTTAAGTCTACTGGAAACAACAATTATGTCAACTTCTGTCTTTGTACAAAATTAGGAAAATATTCCTGTAAATTGGGACTACTTTTCTAGCAGGTAAACTGAGTACTTCTTTTTGGGAAGTATAAACGCACTCAACTATCTAATATAGATATAAGGGCAGCAGATATGAATATCAGATAGATGACAGATGGACAAAAAATTAATAAGCTAAGGTACAGTAGTTATTAATGATCAATAGATAAATGATGATGTTTTATTACTTATCCAGGCGCTGGTATT
>JAKSZP010008544.1:0-44980 GCA_022478985.1 Massospora cicadina | reverse complement strand
GTATTATGTCTTGGTGCCCCAATGGAAGAAAAGATTATGGATAGGTTGAGGCTTGAAAGAATTAGTATAGCCATGATACCATGAAGAACCTATCTCCAACAGTTAATGAGAATTTGAGGTAATCAATACTACTAGTGACGCTGACCAGCTTATTAGGACAGTGATCCGATCCACCCAGCAGGTTCATATTTTCTCCTTCTATCAAAGAGAAATACCCTGCGATGGCTCAACGCCTTGCCTTCACTCTCTGTTTGAAGGAGTCTCTCACCCTTCCCCTACTTTTAGTAGCATGCTAACAAAGGTGAGGTTGTCATCAATAATGTGCGTTTTCTAGCCATCCTTGTTACGGGTGCTCAAGTGAATGTGGTCTCATCAAAGCTCATCAATAAAATTAACTTGGCACCTGACATGGACTATTTGAAAGAGTTTGGAACTTTGAGGCCCAACAACACACGAGCTATTGGAGCCTATTCTTTTCTACCCATACAAATTGGGAAACTACTAATGTCTTCCTACACTGTGGCATTGGAAAATAATGCATAAGACCTGAAATTGGCATTAAATTCATGATTGAGTATTATGGAATCATCCATATGAAACAGGGATTTCTCTCCCTTCTTAATTATGAAGTTCCCCTAGTCCTTACAAATGATGAGCCTAAGAAGAAAGAATATACATGCGTAATTGAGTACCCTTCATCCGCCCTCATCCTTATTATATACCATGTCGGGAAGAAACTCAAAATAACTGCCTGACTCCGTGGATGCTTTAGAGGACATTCATTGTATGCGTCAGAGGAGGTAGTAGTCAAAGCGGGTTAACTAAAGCTGATAGACATAAAATTATTATGCTAATCCCCTACAACTGCCTTCTGCATTTAACAAGCATTGATGAAATAAGTACTTTGGAATCTTGGGTGTTGCCAGGTTCTTAAACCCTGCCTACCAGCGACCAAAAAATCATCATTTTTGGAATCTTACCAACAATGTTATTGCCATCAAGGAGCATCAGGAGATGGAAGGGGCCAGCTGGTCCCTATTGGGGACACTAAACAAGTTCACTGTATCAGGTCTATGGTGGATAAGGGCCTACCTGCTGATTATTTGTTATGCACTCTGCCAACTGTTCATATCTCTGATGATCTAACCCCTACAGAGTTAATAAATTTCATAGTTTACTAAAAGCCTATAGCTATATATTATCTAAATCTGATACCGACTATGGGCACATGAAGGGTTGGACTCACACTATTGACATTGGGGATTCTTGTCTCATTTGATTTGAGACCTACCACAAATCAAGAGTTGAGGAGCTACAGATGCGGATAGAGCTCAAACAATTGTTGGACGCTGAATTGCTGGTGCCTCACAAAGCCCTTGGTCGTCCCCTCTTCTACTTAAAAAGAAGAAATATGGAGGTCATTGGGTAGTTAATGACTACTGGAAGCTGAAAAACATCACCAAGAAGGACAGCTACCCAATCCCCCAAATTGACGACGCCCTGGTGCAACTCTCTGGGTACAAGTTCTTCGTCATGGACTTGGCTATTGGGTACTGGCAGATGGACCTTTCTCCACAATAACAGGAGAAGTGCGCCCTTATCTGTAATGAGGGCCTTTTCCAACCCACTCAGCTACCCCAGGGGTTATGCAATGCGCCTTCCACATTTCAGCGGGAAATAGATCATATTTTCCAGGATCTCAAGCTCAGCTGTGTGATTGTCTATCTCAATGAAATCGCTGTTTTCTCCAAGACCTTTAATGAGCACCTTACACATATAAAAAAGTTTTCCAACTCTTGTGGGAATGTAACATCAGGCTGAAACCCTCAAAATGTACATTCTTCCAGAAGAAGTTGGACTTCATTGGCCACGCCATCTCCTCAGATGGTATTCAGCCTCTCAAAGATAAAGTGGAAGCGATATCTTTGATGCCTGAGCCTAAAACCCTTTATAAAATACAGTATTCTTGGGTATAATGGGGTATTAACATCAATTTATCCCCAAGTTCGCCCAACTTAGTGAGCCCCTCATACATCTCTATGTGAAGAACACTCCTTTCCATTGGAGTTCTTGAAAAAGGCCGCGTTTGAAACCTTGAAGGCGCTATTGCAAAAAAGGCCTATTATCCGTTCACCCTGACTATGGCAAGCCGTTCATGATGTTCACAGATGTCTTCAATTACGCTGTTGGACTATCTTAGCTCAGTTGGATGAAAATGGGGTTGATCATTCTGTGTCTTATTTTCATTAAGATGCTCTCAAAAGCTGAGCGCAACTAGAGCGTTACTGAAAAGGATTGCCTTGCCATCTTACTTGCTGTCAAATACTAACATCCTTTATTATATGGGACTTTAATTAAAGTGATTACTGATCATGAATCCTTGAGGTTGTTGAAAAAAATAAAGAACCACAATGGGCGGTTGGCTCGCTGGTATTCTAAGCTCCAGCACTAAGATATTACCATTTAGCATTAATCTGGGACAAGCTATACAAACGTTTATGGGTTGACGCGGCTGCCTATCCTGCACCTTGATAATAGCAAAGCAGAGAGGTTGCATGGCCTCCTCATGACTCCTGATGCATGGGCTGTTGAAGATGAACCTGTACAAAAGATGTTATCATGTCATTCCTGAAACCTTAAGGTGGAAAGTGTTAATTTATACAAAAGGGTAGAAGTAAACCAGCTGCCCTATCTCTGGCCAGATGAGCGAGTACCTGTGCTCATGGAGTCTCACACTATCATGGGCCATAGAAGAGTATGAGAACCCTACTAGTGGATTAAAGAGCCGTATTACTGGAAGGCATTATGGAAATCATAGATGAGGTCCTGGATGCCTGTTTGATCTGTAAAAAGCAATCCAGATATAAGACCCAGTATCTGTATCAACCAACTACTCCCCAACAACCCTTCCACACCATAGTTTGGACGTGGTAGATCTTCTCCCTCAAACTACAGGTGTCAATCTCTATATCTTGGTTGGAATAGATCATTTCACCAAATGGGTTGAAGCTGCTGCTCTCTCCGCTCAGACTGCTAAAGCCACGACCATCTTCTTAAACCAGTACATCTTCACCTGGCATGGGTGCCCTCAAGTCCTCCTATGTGACAATGGGAAAGATTTTACCTCCCAAGTTGTAAAGCTCCTCACCACCTCCTTGGGAACACAACAACTCTTCTCAGCCCCCTACAACCCATCTATAAATGGTGCTGTAGAAAGAGAAATGGAACCATGGTCTCTATATTGAGAAAAAAATGGCTAGCTCCGACCCTCTACACTGGAATCTCTATTTACCCAGTGCCCTCGTGGCTTACCAGATTAGCTACCATCACATCCTCAAGATGCCCCTTTTCCACGTGTTGTATGGATGAGAACCTGGGGTACTAATCTTACTAGCCAAGGACATCTTCACTGACAGAACTGACCCAGAGCAAGCCATGAAAAAATTGGCCCAGCACAGCATCCAACTGCAAGCAGAGGCTATGATAACTTGGCCAAGACGGTCACTAAAAATACAAAGCAGCTAATGAGATCTGAGCTCCTCTCCCTCCCTTCCAAGTATTTGACTTGGTGTTGTATTACCACAACCGCATCACTCCTAGAAGTGAGAATCTTGGTTCTAACTGGAAAGGCCCATTTGTAGTCACATATTTTCAAGGGGATGAGTGTTCCATTAAGTCCCTTGCTTCTGGCCTTACCATTAACCAATATCATGGACGGTTCTTGCAACCTTATTTACCACCTACCACTCTTGAAGGGGGTAATGTTGAAAAACTACAATTCATATGTTTAGAAAAGAGTGGTTCAGGGTTAAATGCTGAAAAAATCGGCCAATAAGCCCTTGTTGATTCCCAGTGTTACCCATTTAATTGGGGTAACACTTCTAATGTTTTTTGGGCAAACAAAGTGAGTTTGTGTGGTCATATTGCACCATATCTTTGGTCAAAGTTGGAGAACTCATCGGAGGATCCTCTCCAGGCCACCTCTCTTTTTGGTACAGCCTACATCATGAAAACCAGACTCTTTTTATAGGGTCAGAGGTGGTCAAAAAAGTGCAAAGATTTTCCCATCAAATACTTTGGTAAAATACATCCAAGCCATACTATGGATCTAACTGTCTGTCATTGCCCTCTATTGACTGTTTCCTGAAGTAAGGCAAGTTTTGAACTATCTGATACATCCACCACCCATATTTTTTGATTATGAATTAACTAAGCAATCTGAACTTCAAGCCTTGACACTTTAAAAATTAAGTGTTGACTAATTGAGGGGTTTGTTTCTTACCTCCCACCGCAACTAATAAATATATAAAAATATAACTTTTAGGTTTTTATTGGCTATTTATTTTTTATTATAAGTGGTTTCCATCCTTATATTTTGGATTTAAGGCAAAAAAGTACCAGTGAGCATCTTCCCCGCCAAAAAAACCAATACAGATGAAGAGGAAATTCCAGTTGCCAATGGTCAAATTAAGGCATAGTTAGATGATGACGTTTGTGCAATTACAATGAAAGTTACTAATCAACAAAAACGAATTTTTACAATAATGAAACACAATTGATCAAAGTGAATGGACAGATCAAAAAATCACTATTGGAAAGATGGCACAATTAGATTTTTGCTGCCCATAGTCAGGGAAGATATCAAAGAGAGATGTGAATCCTGTGATACCTCAAGAGGAGGATAAAGATACTCAAAATTTGGGAAAAGATTTTGCAGTCCAGATGTGGAACTATTTAGCACTGTAAGAGATCTGTAGTGCCAGATATCTGCTTAAAATGAAGTATGGCTGGCAGGACCAGATCAGGTTGCAACTGGGTCCTCTGTGAGAAGTCTTGAGGTGCTAGATTAGAACAAAGCAGATGGCGATTAAAAAAAGATTATGGAAGAAGTTGCTTGATTTTATCTTAGTCAATTAATGTGAGAGGCAAGAGATGCTGAGAGAGATGATTATATTCAAGCGAAAAGAATAAAGATAATGTTACCAAATTAATCCATTTGAGTAGGGAATTTTTACTAAACTATCAAGGAGTTAAACCAAATTTTTAATTCATCAAACAATGCCTTAGTAAAATTATAAAGATATAAAAATAATATAAGGAAAAGAAAAAGTAAAAATGATCGAAGATTTAACATAATAAGAAATCTGCAAAAGAAAAAAATTAAAAATATAATTAAAAAAAATTTCAATTCACATCAGAAATTCATCTGGAGGTGTTCTTACCTACAAAGTAAGGAGGAGGGAGAAGATAATTTTGAGAAAGAGTTCCAATGGTTGGCAGGGACAGCTCAGGTTGTAACTGTGTCTATCAGGAAGAAGTCCTGAGGTTTTTAAATGAAAGAGAATCAGCAGGATGAGGATGGGCTGAAACTAGTTCTTCCAGGAAGAGTACCTCTGAAGAGTGTTGGGAGGACCAACTCAGGTCGAAATGGTCTGCCATGAGTAGTCCTAGGGCGCTTAAACAATGAGGCGCCATTGGGAACCCGTCCCAGAGTTTATACAGGTTCATCAGTTTGTTTTTCAGCGAGGATGGCTGACATAGTTCTAGCATTGCATGATGCCATGGGAACTGCTCTTGAGAGATGTGGCAGCAAGTAAGACGCAAGGAAGAGGTTGAGTTGCTGAACTTTGGCAAGAGTGGTTCTGAGTTTGGATAAAGCTGTACTCCATTTAAGTTACTTTGAAGTGTTAAGACATTGGCCTAAGGAGGATCCTTTCCCCCAAGATTTTATCTTTTTCTGATTGTCTCTAGGCAAGCGGGAGATAAATCAGGATTTTAATATGCTCATATTACCCAGATGCTTAGATTACTATAGGTCCATGTTCACTAGTGGACTAGTCCCACTAGTGGATTTAATAGTTATCATTTTGCACGATAACTATTGTTAAGTGAAATAACTGAAAGAATGCTAGGTACTTCGCCATTGTTAATCTATTGGATCAATACAACAAAATGCTTAATTCTTGTCAGGGATGATCCCTAACTATATGCGAGCAATCAGATTGTTAAATTATGTTGATAATTTAATTATCTCATAAGTCAATTGGGGTTTGTTCCTAATTGACAGAAGGGTTCATACGATTGTTGAAATGCTGATGATACTTCTAAAAATAAACTTCTACTTTAATTAATGAATGCATGGAAGCATTTATTGCTAACCTTATAAACTTAAAGGGCAAGTAGGCGGTGAACACAGCTAGCTTGTTGAGGGAAATCCGTGAGTATGAGACCCAATGAAGGCTTATCAGATGGCAACGGTTGTCATATCCTTAAGTAGGGCGTCAACAGGGGTTTGTGCATCTATTATTATATATAACCTCATTTTGTCAAATAAAGATAGAATTTGCAATTATTTTTTAGTCTAGAATTTTATGCATTGGCTGGTTATTTGGCACATAGGATAAGAGTTTAAGGATAGGATATTATTTGTCTAGAGTTATTGGCTATCAGAAACCCCTCCAGGCTCAGAGATAAGAAAATAGGGAAGAGTTCCCTACCAGTTCAGAGAAGAGGGAAAATAAGAGTTCCCTGCTATTTCAGAGATACTTTAAAGATAAATAGGGCGTGCACCAGTTTATCGTTGGTTTATAAAATCAAACGTGGATTTAATAAAACTCAACTTAATTAATAGTCTTCATACTATTACTGCGTTAAATCAGTCAATAGAAATAATTGATTCAACGCAACCATTAAGAACTTATATGGTAGAAGTGGGAGAAAAGGCTAGCATACCAGAAAGTTACATTTGGTGTTGATTGATAGGGGTAATTGATCACATAGCTCACAATTTCTTCATCAAGCATCACTTTTACATAGGCTTCTAGGCCGCCTTATCCTCTAAGTTAAGGGGTAGATATGGCAACCCTTTGTAATTCCGCGTCACTTTTGTGCTTGAACGTAAAGGTGAAAAGACCATTTATAGAGGTTGATAGAGCGTAGTCTTATGGAACAGGTGGAAATATGTTTTGAATTCTTCTATAATTCCACCAAAGGTTCCCGCCCAAGCACAGCGTTCACCCTGTCCTTCCATCCACTTGTGGTGAAGAAATCTATTGCTACCAGAGGCTGATCCTATGGGTGCATCATGACCAGGCGCTACTCCAGTTTTCGCTGAGGGGAGTACTTTTGCCACCACCGCATGCCTAGGATATGGGGTGAGACAGGTTTCTAATAGCGCTAAAAGCTTCTTAGAGCTTGAAAGATCCCTGAAAAAGCATCATCTGGGGCTTGACCTCTTAACATTCTACTGATTTGGAGGTGTCTTTAGCGTAGCGTTTCCCTTCAATTCCATTTCTAACTTTCTTCTTCGCGCTGTCAGGGTAAATCCTGACATTAGTGGAATTCCTAAGATTATAGATATTGTCAGTCAGATCAATATGATATGTGATGAAGTTAGATCGAATAATTGCATATCAAATTAATGATTGTAGTGAAAATATTCGATTAATCATTTAAATTACTTTATTTGCAATAGTATTCAGTCAATTAATCGCACCAAAACGAATTTATGATGAGACTGAGACGATTCCCACTGCCTTTCAAAATCACATGCAAGTTGCAATCCCATAAGCTCCAGAGAAGAATAGTGCACTGTTTAAAATCAATTAAGCTTAGGTAAGTCCAGGAAGTTGGATGGTATATAAAACCAAGGCATTCATTTGGTTAATCTTTGCAGTCAATAAAATTATTCTTATAATGCAAACACTATTAAGTTTATTTACTAAAGTGTTATCATTACCAATCTACCACCCCAGCCTACAAGAAACGCCCTTCCAACTTTCTCCTTTTAAAGCCATGTCTTTAAGCAACTCCCATACCAGCTTACCCACCATTCCTTATACCTGGACACCTCTAGTGTCCTTGTCATACTGGGCTAAACCCCTTGGTTATGCTAACTCATGGTTAGCTACCCCCAACCAGGTCAGTAGTACACCAGTCCCTGACAATTTGACCGCCACTATTTACAATAAATATCCCACCGCGTTTTTATTATTGGGGGCTTTGATATATGCCTTGTTGATGGGAAGTTACCAATTGCTGGTGCGGATGTTTTCCCCAGTAAAGAAAGATAAAAGAACTTATAAAGGAGCAGTAGGACCCAGTCAAGTGCAGACAGTTAGTGTGGCCAACCATACACCTATGACTTACCCTACAGTTCCCTTGCAAAAGAAATTATCTTTAGCTGAAGTGAAAGAAGGTCTTACGTTGTTGGGGGCATATTTTAAAGCTTATCCTGAGACCTATTCAGATGATGCACGGAAATTTATGGAAGTGGGTTCACAACTCACTGGTGATGCGCTGAGTTGGTTTATAAGTAACCTAGAAGAGAATGATAATGATGTGTGCACTAAATATGAGGAATTCAAAAGTCAATTGTTAGCAGCAGCAACCCACACTAATACTAGATTAGAGTCAAGGATAGCCTTGATGAATTTTCAGCAAGAAGGGAAAACTGTTGAGGTATACATAAAGATGTTCCTGGATATCTTTCAGAAGACAGAGTTAGATGAAGAAATGGGAGCACTTTACTTCAGACAAGGGTTAGGAAGCCGCTTAGCAGAATTAATCAGACATCATCCCACCACGCTGCCATTAAAAAAAGTATTGATATCACACAGAATCTAATGGTGAGTGTTGGCGGACCAGAAGAATGCTGTATTCAAGGGAATTACAAGAAGAGAAACCCCCAGACCATCGTTTCCTCATTAAAGAATGATACTCAGTCTTATCCATTATTAAGTGTGAACTTACATGTTGGAAAGAAGTGTTTAAAAACTATGGCTTTGCTGGACAGTGGGGCCTCACGGAACTTCATCTCAGAGCATGCAGTGAAAATGCTGGGCTTGCATGCAAAGAAACCTTTGATGAAAGTAACCTTGGGAAATGATGAACAGTCTTTAGCTTACCGCTGCTCACGTCACATTGACTTGAAGTTTGGGGTAAGTAAAATGAAAGTTGAGTTTTGGGTCCTGCGTAGTTCACCCCATCCTGTAATTCTTGGGTATCCTTGGTGGACACAGGTTGAACTCCAGCACAATTATGGACGGAACTCTATCACAATTAAGCTAAAGGATAAACTCCTTGAGTGTGTGTTAGAAGAGCATAAAAATTTGGACATGTCCGCAACTGTAAATCAGGTTGGTCCATTGGAGCCTTGCAAAGGAAAGATCCCTGAGTATCTCTCAAAATGGGCTTCACTTTTTGGAGAGGAGGAGGCTAAGCAACTACCAGCTCATGGATCCTTTGATCACGCGATTGATTTACTAGAAGGGAAGCAGCCCACCCATGGACCTATTTATAGTTGCAATAAGAGGGAACAAATTGCCCTGAGAGAATATCTGGATACAATGCTTGAGAAGGGGTTCATACGGGTTTCCCGCTCTCCCTGTTCATCACCCTTGTTGTTTGTTAGTAAGAAGGATGGTGGACTACGGCCATGTATAAACTACCAGAAGCTCAATGATATAACCATAAAGAACCGGTATCCCTTACCTGATGCTGATCACTTGAGTGACCAATTGTCTGGAGCTAGAATCTTTTCCAAAGTTGACTTGAGGGATGCATTCAACCAGATACGGATAAAAGAAGGTGATGAGTGGAAAACAGCGTTTAAGACACGATTTGGGCTATTTGAGTATCTGGTGATGCCATTTGGGTTGTGCAACGCACCTAGTACATTTCAACAAATGATTAATATGGTGCTGGGTGGCTATCTGGACCACTTCTGCGTAGCCTACCTTGATGACATTTTGATCTACAGTAAGACGCAGAAGGAACACTTACTGCACTTGAATTTGGTCTTTGAACAACTTGGAAGGTACAACTTGCATGTGAAGCTATCAAAATGTGAGTTTGCACAGGAGGAAGTTGAATTTCTTGGTTATGTTGTGGGCAGGAATGGGTTCACCATGGCACCTAGCAAAGTGGATGCCATCACATCTTGGCCTACACCTAATAGCCGGAAGGATGTTCATAGTTTCTTAGGCTTGGCAAATTTTTGTAGGGATTTTATCAAAGACTTTTCTTCTATTGCGTTACCCTTAACACGGCTTACATCAGAAAGTGTTCCATATAAATGGTCTCAGGCAGCGGAAAAATCTTTTTCTGACTTGAAGGCTGCCTTTGTTTCTGCACCTGTGTTGGCAATGCCCAATGATGAAAAGCCCTTTGTGGTTGAGACTGATGCTTCAGGATACGCTCTTGGGGGGTTTTGTTGCAGGAGGGGGATGATAGTAGGCTGCATCCTGTAGCCTACTATTCCAAGAAATTCATCCCAGCGGAATGCAACTATCCTATCTATGACAAGGAAATGTTGGCTGTTGTTCAATGTCTCAAACACTGGCGCCGGTACCTGTGTGGGGCAAAGTACCCAGTGAAAGTTTTGACAGACCATAAAAACTTGACTTACTTTTTCACCCCACGGCAATTGAACCAGCGTCAGGCACGATGGGCACTTACTCTGGCGGATTATGACTTAGACATTGGTTACAAACCTGGGAAAATTAATTTGGTTCCAGATTCCTTAAGCCGGCGTCCTGACATGATCCCTGAAGAGGGGGAAATTACCAAGTTTAATACACAGGTGCTTCTGAAGACCAAGGATCCCACTGCATTATTATCTCATCTTGTGCTAGTGGGCCGTGGAGATGAGATTTTGGATGTTCAAAATGATGATGTTTTCTGTCAGAATGTGAAGAATGATCTCATTCAAAACTTAGACAGTGTGTGGTACAAAAAGGGTTACTCGTTAAAGGGTCAGTTAGTATTCTGGAAAGGTTGTTTTTATGTGCCAGAAGGACCTTTAAGATTGGATGTCATGCGCGAGCACCACGATGTAGGCATGGCAGGACACCCTGGGAAGAATAAAATGATCCAACTGATTCAAAGAACTTACCAATGGCCTGGTCTTAGAGGGGATGTCTTAAAATATGTGGCAGGATGTGAGGTCTGTGGGCGCACCAAGGTTCGTAGAGGACTTCCTGAAGGACAATTACAGCCATTGTCAATCGCACAAAAGCCATGGGAGTCAATATCCATGGATTTTATAGTAGAGCTACCCCGTTCCCAAGGATTCAATGCAGTGTTGGTGGTGGTAGATAGATTTACTAAAATGGCTTATTTTATCCCAACTACTACCAATGTCACGGCTAAAGAGATAGCTCATCTGTTTTTGAGAAATGTATTCCTGCATCATGGTACTCCCAAGGAGGTGATCTCAGACAGAGGGCCTCAATTCACATCAAATTTTTGGAAACAGCTCCTTGTAGACCTTGGAATCAAGAGATGTTTATCCACTGCATACCATCCGCAGACTGATGGACAGACTGAGAGAGTTAATCAGGTGCTGGAGCAGTACCTGAGATGCTATGTTAATGCAGAGCAGGACAACTGGGTTGAGTTGTTGCCTATGGCCCAGTTCTGTTATAACACTCTAGATCACTCTTCAACTGGAATGTCACCGTTCAAAGCTAACTATGGGTATGATGTGAACTGGGAACCATTACCATCTGTTGAAGCGGATAACCCCCCTGGGAGGGAATTTTTACAGAACATTCATCAAACTCATGCACTTTGCTTGGCTAATCTGAACAGAGCAGTACATACTTACAAAGACTTTGCAGATAAGAAGCGTGTGCCTGGTAAGGTGTTGGAAGTAGGTAGCCAAGTTTACCTGGATGCTCGAAATATTCCTTTGGATGTACCATGTCAGAAACTTGCCCATCGGCGCATAGGGCCATACAAGGTCACAGAGGTTATAGGAAAGGTGGCTTACCGTCTTGAATTGCCTGAAGGTTGGAAAATTCACAATGTATTCCATCGTTCCCTCTTGCACAAAAAAGAAGGAATCTCCTACCACACCAGAAAGTCAAAGAGCTAGCACCACCACTGATTAAAGGTCCCTGTCCTGAGTATGAGGTGGAGGCTATTAAAGGGAGAAGAACACACCATGGTAAAGTGCAATATCTGGTTAAGTGGGCTGGATATCCTGCAGAAGAGAGCACTTGGGAGCCTGAGGAGAACTTAAAGAATGCAGGCAAGCTATTAAATAAATGGAAGAAGAAGGCCTCGCAGGTAGCTTCAGCCTTGGTGGGGGATGATGTCAGGGTAAATCCTGACATTAGTGGAATTCCTAAGATTATAGATATTGTCAGTCAGATCAATATGATATGTGATGAAGTTAGATCGAATAATTGCATATCAAATTAATGATTGTAGTGAAAATATTCGATTAATCGTTTAAATTACTTTATTTGCAATAGTATTCAGTCAATTAATCGCACCAAAACGAATTTATGATGAGACTGAGACGATTCCCACTGCCTTTCAAAATCACATGCAAGTTGCAATCCCATAAGCTCCAGAGAAGAATAGTGCACTGTTTAAAATCAATTAAGCTTAGGTAAGTCCAGGAAGTTGGATGGTATATAAAACCAAGGCATTCATTTGGTTAATCTTTGTGGTCAATAAAATTATTCTTATAATGCAAACACTATTAAGTTTATTTACTAAAGTGTTATCATTACCGATCTACCACCCCAGCCTACAAGAAACGCCCTTCCAACTTTCTCCTTTTAAAGCCATGTCTTTAAGCAACTCCCATACCAGCTTACCCACCATTCCTTATACCTGGACACCTCTTGTGTCCTTGTCATACTGGGCTAAACCCCTTGGTTATGCTAACTCATGGTTAGCTACCCCAAACCAGGTCAGTAGTACACCAGTCCCTGACAGGCCAGTGAGCAGTAAACATGGGTGAGACTGTAAGGAGAGTGTCTATAACTCTCCTGTTTCCAGCGTGGTGGTGCACGGTGCACAGAGCCAATGCCAGGAAACTAGCCGTTAGTACCAAAGCTACTAGAGCCCATCAGATGGTGCTGGAGCAATAATAGCTAAAGTAAAGGAGTGCAAAAAATAACCAACCAAAAGCGACGTGGTGCACAAGGAGAGAAGGGGTAAACGTCCCAGGTTAGAGTGTACCAGGGCGAACCAACGGTGCACTAGGGGATAATCTCGTCATATATATAAAAATTGAATGGTTAATGTAGAGTGAGACCTCTGCAAAGGGGTCCACGCACAGGATTACTTGAAATATCATATAATAAAAAGGTAAAATGGGGAAAAATATTGAGAAAAGTTAACCAACAAGGAGTGTTGGTCGTGAAAAACATATTAAAACTGAGTCAGGGAAATTATGGGTCTGTGGAAGTGGGCCCAAGCCTTGACACTCCAATAGGCAAACGCTCCCATCTGATTTTGTAAAAAACACCAAAACTGGCTTTACTCGAGTGATTGAAGCTTTATTCTACCTGAACTCATAATTTCGTAACTCAAATGGGTTTCAAAACCCCGTTTGCCAATTACCTGGAATCATACTGTCTTCATTTTGTTATATAGATCTTCCGTTTTAACGCCTGGGCTGACACAAGGGGCTGAGCGTTTTGCACCTCATTAGTACCAACCTGGGCATATTTGGCTTGTACCCAGCGTTGGTTTAATGTGTGCTTAAGGTCAGGAAGAGCCGAAGTTACACCTTCTGGGCCTCCTGTCGCCTAGCCTTATCCTTGGGGTTGGTTCCCACTATCAAGTTAATCAACCTTGACATTACCCTCTCCTCCTTCTTGGGTTCCACCCCCTCCAGGGGCTTTCACTAAAGAGAAGCTCTTATGTGCAGGTGACAAATTCATAGAAGCGACGGAAGGCATGGACTTTGATCCTGCAGCTTCATTAAAACAATTGTGGAATGATCTGATCAGGTCTTGGGCATTTACACAGCCATATGCTGGCACCCAACTGTTCTCAGCTGCATCAAACACCTTCCAGGATACCAAGTACTCAAGTCATCTTTTAACCCGGTGAGAGACTACTATTTCCTCCACTTCCCATTCTGGTGCCCCATCCACGAGATAAGCCTCAGGAGTCTCTGGTGGGGGCCCTCAAACAATGTCAATTTGCTCTCATGAAACACAGAGAAGATCTGAAACGCAGAGGGAAAATCCAACTGGTATGAGGCATGACCCACCTTTCTAACAACGTGGTAAAGACCAATCTTCTTTGGACCCAGCTTTTTGCATGTCTGATTGATAGGGATGTTAGGAGCATCAAGCATCACAAGATCCCCTTCCTTGTACACTGGACCCACTCAGCGCTTACCATCAGAAAAACCTTATAAACTAGCATAGCCGCCTCCAAACTTGTGGAAACCCCTTGGTGGACCTTCTTGATGGTCTTAGCAAAGTCCACCACCGCTTCAACTTTGGAACCACAGCTGGTCTCCATGCTAAAGGCGGGTTAAAGCCATGGTTGGAGAAAAAGGGGGAACAACCGATCAAAGAGCGCAAAGTATTGTTGTAATTAAACTGGGCCATGGGAAGGTGAAAACCCCAATCTGAATGATCTGCGGTGGTGTAACACCGCAGAAACTGTTCCAGGCACTGGTTCACTCGTTCAGTCTGACCATCTGATCGAGGGGTGATAGGCAGTTGAATGGAAGGGGCGAATATGAATAGTTTTACAAGACTCTTCCCAAAGGACGGAGGTGAACTGGGGTCCCCAGTCACTAAAGATTTCTTGAGATACCCCATGATTCGCAAACACATGTGTGACGAAGAGCCTGGCCATCTCAGCAGCGGTCATTGTAGTTCTGCAAGGAATAAAGTGGACAAACTTTGTAAAACGGTCCATCACTGCCATGATGGCATCATAACTATCAGAAACGGGTAATTCCATAATAAATTTTACCTATAAGGAGGTCCAAGGCCCTTCCGCCTTTTGTACTAGTACCAACCAGCCCGCTAACGGTTGACAATTGGTTTTCACTTGATTGCAGATCAGGTAATCTTTACAATACTTTCTTACCTGAGCAAGCAAGCCCTTCCAATTGTAGGTGCGTCATATTAACTCCAAGGTCCTTTCTTTCCCAGGATGATCAATGGTGATTTCATCATGATGGGCCTGGATGATTTCCAGGTGCAGTGGGCCAGCAGGAACCCATAGGCGCCCCTGAAACCACACCATCTCATCCTTCACGTGATATCCCCTGTACAGATCTTCTTTAATAAAAGCGCTCTTTTCAAGTACCATAGTATATTCAGTTGTTAACAGCTGAGTAAGGACTACCTTTCTGAACATAATAAATTCCTCTGCATTTTAAAGAGGTTCAAGCGCTGGCCCATTGGCCAGGGAAGAGGGAAGTGGAGACACGATTTTATTTGGAGGAATCATCACCTATGTGTTATGGACTTCTACCTCCTTTGGATCAGAAGCTAAAGCAGCGTTGCAGCTTAAAGCATCCGCTGAACCATTATCCTTGCCCTTGGTGAATTCGTAAGAAAAGGCAAATTGGGCAAGGGTCTCATGCCAATGGGTCTGCCGTGGGGTTAAGAAATGAGGGGCGCGATAGTACAGCAAGGCACGGTGATCTGTACGTACATGGAACAGTTGGTAGAGCCATGCAAGTGGTGATGCCAATAAGTCAGCGCCTCCACCACTACTAATAACTCCTTGTCCTAAACGGCTTAATTCAACTCAGGCAGAGAAATGTTTCTAGAAAAATATCCCAACCAGATGCTCTATCCCTTCTTCACCTACTTGTAACAAGAAAGCCACTATGGCGAAGTTGGAGGCATCAGTAGACTGTAAGTCTCGGGGAACATCCTTTGACTCTTGATTGGGTCATCTTTCCATTTCTGAATAAAAAGACACCAAAGAGGATGGCGGTACCCCTCATCACTTAGGGCGATCTCGCTCACGTAGTAGATGAGCGATGGGTGACAGCCCTTCCACTTCAGATCCCACCCCCAGTACCCACACTCACCTTGGCAGAACTGTTGTGGGGAATTAGTGAAATCTGTGTTGAGATTGCTGAATTGAAATTGGTCAGATTTAATTTGAGTGGTAATCCGGCTGATGGCTGAAATTTGAATGGCATTAAAAGCATGAAGAATGAGATATTGGACTTTTCTTTCTCGTTGCAAACACTTTTGCAACCCATTCAATTCAAGACTAAATCTAGTTTGATAATCTCATAGAGGGATTAGTCTGCGCCCATGTCAGGGAGCAGTTGGGCAAGCAAGGCAAGAGGAGCAGGCGGAAGGCCCGCGGCCTCTAACGTTCAAAAACGCCCCCAGAGAATCCGGTGAAATAGAAAAAAATCTAAAAAAAAGGGGTCACAATTTCCCCAAAGATACTCGCATGGCAAGCACGATGCAACCAGTACATCAACACGCCACATTCCCAGCCACTTTCGTCGGTGGAATTTGGAGTCCGTGTGTATCTGGACATCCAAAAAACGGCCCTATGGGAAAAATTTTGTGAAGATGTACACAAAATTTTCCCGACCGCAGTGAACGTTGCACCTCACTCCATGTCACGCGGTTGGCTGGACCTAGGTTTTGAAAGCAAAATAGCAGCAGATGAGGCTGCAGCGGTGCGCATAGTGGTCGACCTCCCCAAAGGGCAATGGGTCATCGAAACTAAATGCACCAGATGGACAAAATCAAACCAAATTTTCCTCACATTTGACTTTTTGCCTACTACGGTAAAATGTGACATTTTGGAGCAACACCTGAAAGATGGTCTCGCCATATATGGCGAAATACAATCTTTCAAAATACAATTTTTTGAAATGCAACGTTTCATGCTGATGCCACACCTGTGCACCGGCAAAGCCATCGCAGTTCTGACCCAAACCGAGGAGATTGCAAAGGACCTAACCCAGATCCTGCACTCCACCTTTTTGACATCGCAGGGCATACCACCCACCCATCTGGGTAACCGTTGACAGCGCGCCCCCCATTTGCACCCACTGTGATGCGTTTGGCCATAAGGCGCACGCATGCCCCATCAAAGAGGGCGTCACATTCCAAGAGCACCCCTTGGCGGCCATGGCCAGCGGAGAGGTGCACTATGAACTAACCGCAAGCACCAAGGAGGCTTTCCCGTGGGGAGCACAAGGCTGCTACCTATTGGTAAAGCCCATCTCCCCGCAGGAGTGGAAGAAGGCCAAGCAGGCCCTTAGGACCGCAGCCAAGGAAGCAGCCAAGGCCACCACCACCATCCCACACTCACAACGCCAGGAGGACATGGAGACCTTCGCGGCAGAAGCAACTTGGGAATCCATCACCCAATCAGATTGGGAGGCCCATGCTGAACGGGCCACTCAATCTGAGGATCTGATGGGAGATTTGATCTCACCCAATCGCTGCACCCAAGCCCTGGTCAAAACCGACTTGAGACCTATCCCAACTGAAAAAAAAATTTTTTGCCCCACTTGACAGTGCACCAAACTTATCCGCACCGCAAGAAATTTGTCCGACGTCAGGAAAACAAAAAGTGAAGGCCAAAGCCAATGCAACTCTTTCCATAAAAATTAACAAAAACCCCAATAGCGTTGCTGCTAATACCCGCACTGCTGTGAAAGCCCATGGGGACCTGGAAGAGGCTGGTGGGCCAGGGGGCCCACCCCTCACACCTAAGGTGCGATGGGGGAAACCTTCACTCTAGGGATGCTGAATATTGCCAGACTCAAGGCCTCCCCGTCCCGGGCTAGGAAACTGAGTTTTTTACAAAACAATTTACCCGTGGATATCCTGGCCATCCAGGAGTCCCACTGTCCATGAGGTTCTGAGGAAGCTTGGAAAACAATGCTCCTACCATCCCTATCCTTTTGGTCAAAGCACTGGGGTGCTAATTTGGAAAAACAATTTTTTCAAATTTACATCTTCAGAAACATTCCTAAATGGCCGAGTGCTTGTTGTCACCTTCTCATGGGCTGATGTTGCACACACAATCATCAACATTTACGCCCCAAACGGTGCACAAGAGTGTCAGGAATTTTTCTCGTCGGTCAAATCCCTCCTGCTACCCCCAATTCTTTCCTAATTGGCGACATGAACTGTTGGCTAACCTCATCAATGGACCGGTGGCCGCCCTCACCCCACGCCCCACAGGGTCACGTAGAACTACGCATTCTAAAAGCCACCCTTGGATTAATGGATGCGCTGCTGCAACATGCCCCACTGCTCAAAAACATGACGCGTCCCCACGTCCACAACGGCCAATTAAGGTCCATGACCTGCATCGACCTTCTTCTAGCGCTGGCGAAATTCCAACCCCACATCTCCCACTTCAAAACAACGAAAATGGAATTCTCTGACCACCGACTGGTCTTGATAACCTACCACCTACCAGTCACAGTTGGTAAGGCCCCACATTGGTGCAAAATATGCCCCCAAGCTCGCGTCACCAGGATTTTCCACGTGGGTGGAAGAGGCAACTTTGGCAAGATTGTTTGTTGCACTGTTTTGCGCGGACCCCATTTCCACATGGGCAACTTTCAAAGAAGATACCATCCGCCACTATCGCCATCTCTCATCCAGATGCTCACGAGCCATATTGGCAGTTATATCACGCGTGCTGGCGGAATTGGCCCACTTGGAGTCCAACATTCCAGCCTCAGGATATAGCCCTGCATGGGTCCAGAAGTGGGCGGAGGCAGCCGCCCACCTCAACACACTTGAAAGGCAACACAAACATTGGGTTTGTGTCCAATACAGGGCCACACGCATCACCAAAGGCGACAAGTGCACCACATACTTCTTCAAAAAATTTTGCACCATGCCAGAGCGTGGCCTGCACACAGGTGCAAAGATCGGATAATTCTATTGTGGACACACTGGCCGAAGTGGCAATCAAAATGCAAAGATATTACTCCGAGTTATACTGAGCTGAACCAATTCAGCTGGCCGAAATGCAGAATTTCTCGACTGAGCTCATATCTGCACCATTTTCCAATACCTGGAAATAATGAATTTGATTACTCTGACCAAATTATGGACAGCCATTCACGGTGCACAAAACTGAAAATGCCCAGGCCCAGATGGCATTCCATATAAGTTCTACAAAAAATATTTCAAATATATATCCCCATTGCTGCTAGCCTCACTCAACCAAAGCCTGTTGGAAACGCGCCTCCTACCAGGAGGACATGAGGCCTTTATGGTCACACTCTAAAAGAAAGGGGATAGGCTAGATTTAGCCAACTGGCGCCCCATTTCTCTAACAAACACAGACACCAAAATTTTAACAAAAATCATGGCTAACCGTTTAGGGACTGTAGCATCTGCCACCATCTCCCCAGAACAATTTGGTTTCATCCCCAGAAGGTTGATTTGGGATAACGTGCACTCTGTGGCTAATGTGTGTCAGTCCACAGCCTCTGGGGCACTTGTATTCTTGGACCAACAAAAGGCCTATGATAGAGTAAACTGGGAATACCTTAGGGCCTGCCTCCAACAATTTCGCCTACCTCCCCGCTTCATTAACTGGGTGATGCTGCTCACGGAATCTGCAACAATGGCAGTGCGCGGCCCAGGTTTCCTAACGGAAGTAGTCTGTCCTCAAAGGGGCCTGCGACAAGGGGACCCCCTGAGCCCACTCTTATACAACTTCAGCCTTGACCCACTACTGCGAAATGTGAATGCCCAACTCACTGGGGTCCATGTGCCAGGCCAAACCCCAGTCAAGATGATGGCATTTGCAGATGATTGCGTGGTGGGGGTGTCTAATAACAAAGATGCACGCGCGCTTGAAGCCCTCATCCAGGAATATTCCCGGGTAAGCAACGTGGCACTGAACGCCTCAAAAACCGAAATCATCCTCCTTGGTCAGTTTCAGAACTGCTGGGTCCCAGCAAGTAGTTCCCAACCCGGCCCTTCTGCTCGCCCACGTCCACGCCTTACTAACTCAAAATACACCGCTCCACTGGTGCTCCCCTTTGTGCCATGACCTACCATAGGACCGGTACGCCATCTGGGCGTGTGGTTGGAGGCAGGTGGATACGCGTCAGCAGTAATGGAGTGCCATATACTGGACAACGTGACGAAGCGAATCGCCTCTCTCAGAGCCCACCCTACTACCCTCACTGGCAGGGTTGTTCTTGCCAACTCTATGCTCCTATCCAAAGTCTGGTTCGGAGCCCACGCCATCCCCTTCTCCCCAAGCTTCTTCAAATCCCTGTATGCTTTACTACAAGGTTGGCTTTGGTCAGGCCGCCCTCCACCAGTACGGCTAGAGGTCATGTTTGGCCCTCATCATCATGGTGGCATGGGCCTACTTGACTTCAAAGCCCATGCCGCCAAGATCCTGGGCACCTGGATTGCGGCCGTCACTGCTCCTACACTCCCATCCCAACACTGGTCCCGCGCGGCTCGCTCTAACTTCTCCTGAGCCTTGGGCCTCAACAATCCATCAAACCCTCACTCCCTGATGAAATACCTCGCATCACACACATCAGCCACAGGTCCTCACGGGACCAAAACCCACTACAAACGAATCCTACTCTCCATGTGAAGCGCAGAGTGGAGAATTCGTATTAGTGGACATACAACCTGAAGAAGCCGCCCCTCTCCTCAGTTCACACAAGAGGTACAGGGGCTACCCATCCATGATGGCGTGATCCCCATTCGACCCCAAGTCCTATCCAGGGTGGACTACCTGGACATGATGGACATCCCTTATTCCACTGAGACCCAAGAGTCCTTCTGGAAAGATGCACACCATCCTCTGTTGCAGCCTCAAGTCCGCTCCCATGTGTGGCGGTGCCTGAGGCGGGTGTATCGTACAGCTGAGCGCTCTAATGCTTTACACTCATCCTGTGTCGTGTGTGGCCAGTATGGAACGCTGTTTCACCGCCTGAAGAAGTGCCCCACCTCTAAAGTAATATGGCGCGAAGTCCAACATCTGATAGGCCAGGATCAAACACATCCCTTCAGTCTGTCAAGAGATATGTTTGCTTCATCAATGGCCTCCCCCTCCCACCCTCCCTCCGTGCTCTGGTGGTTGCAATCGCCATGTGGACTATCCACACGATTGTCTTGTATGCCATCGTTGTATCCATCCCCACCCTCCCTGAAGCTGTCCACAGATTCTGGTCTCATTTGGTGGATCACTTTCAAGCGTGGATGTTTGGATATCTCCCACCGCGTCGCCGACAGCTGGTCTCCTCCTGGTTCCCAGTCTGGTTCATCAAATCAGACCCCTTCCTCCACACGTGTATAATAGTGGCTACGTCCCCTACACAAGTTCCCTCCCCTTCCCATAAGTGGCGTTCCCGCTGGCAACAAGAGATAGCATCGCTTCTCTGGGGTGCCTCCCCTGGTACTAAGTTTTGTCTCGTCTGAGTCATATTTGGAAGCGTCCGTCCCATGGTCAGCCTTCCCCGCAATAAATTTTAAAATTTAAAAGAATGAGATATTGGACCATCTAGTACTAAAAAAAGAATAAGATATTGGCTGGATCACCTGACGGCTCCAATTCAATTACTAAACCAGTAGAACAAATATTGGGCATCATTGATGAGGGTATGAAGCCCTCCAATAGTAAGTTGGGCGTTGCGGCTGATGTACTACCATAGACTGAACGAATGGTTGAATGACCAAGTGTGGGCGGGTTGGCCATCTCAAACCCGTTCCCAACCAAATGTACCTGTCCCTATATGGGGGTGGCTTGGGGATTCCCATCGCTTGTCGGGCCAAATGCCATTGTGCTAACTGTTGAAAACATAGTTGAGCCCCAGTTCGGGAATTTGAGGTCAAACTGACAGAGACTTAGCCCGCCGCCAAATTTTACAATGTCAGTTTCTCAAAGAACAAACCCATCCATTCCCAAGCAATTCGCCAGTTAGGTCAAAATTGTGGGACCCAATCCCATCCTGTTACTACTCAATTGACCACTATATAATCAGTTACATGGCACTGAGTAAATTGTTGGTCAATTTTCTTACTTTCCTTTCCAAATAAAACTTACAAAATAAAACTAATTTTTTAGTTTCCTTTATAACCGCATCCCAGATGGCATTTCCCTGGTGGCCTGTAAGTCCGCACTCTGGATGGGATTTACCAGTTCTTTTGGTCACTATGGCCCCCTCCATCATCAATTGAGTTCAGCGAGTCCAATATTTTTGGCTCTACAACCCTGTTATCATGAACTTCCAGCAGCAATACATGGGGATCTTATGGTCGTATGTCCACCAATTGCAAGAGAGAATCCATCTCCTTGCCACCCCAGTCAAAATGGCTTCATATGCCGAGGACCTCATCGAGACTATCTCAGTGATTCCACCCTCTGCAGCAAGACCCTTGGGTTGGGAGTGGGTTCAGTGTGGTTCGTCATTGGGATCATTCTCACCATGTTGCTGTACCAACAATTCGTCATTTCCCAATGCCTGGCTCCATATCAAGTCATTCAGTCGTCAATGCCTCTGGCGTTCTGGCTTGCTTTTTGGGTGCTCACGCATCCTGACTGGCAGGTCAGTCTAACCTTCTTCTGCCATTTCCATGACATAGACACAATAAACTCTTTGGAAGGGTCAACATGGCGAAGGATGGACGTGGACAACAGGGTGCACTTCACAGCTTGGAAAGCATCCTCCAAAACTGGGGACCACTGAAGCACTTTTGCACCACTAGCCCTATGTAAGGGCGCTGCAACCTCAGAAAGGTTTGGCGTGAACTTCTTGAAAAAACGTTTCGTCCCAAAATACTCCTCAATTCTTTTACTGAAGTGGGAATATACCACTCATGAATTGCCTTCTCCTTGTCTGGAGTTATCATGTGTCCTTGATCTAACATGACGTTGCCCAGAAAAGTGACCTGGGTCTTAAAAATACACATTTACTGATCTTTAGCGTGAGGCGGGCTGCTCTTAACCTCTCCACCACTTGCCAAAGGTGTACTGCATGGGACTCACGATCAGGGGAAAACACCAGAATATCATCCATGTAGGCAACCGCGCATAACCCCAACAAGTACCCAACGCTGCATCAATGCGGCGTTGAAAGATAGCAAGGGCATTCTTAAGCCCAAAGGGCATGACCCAAAAACTGGAATTTCCCTTTCCTGGTATGAAATGCGGTTAACCACTCCTGTCCCTTTTTAATCAGAATTTGATTGAATGTAAAGAGGCAATCCAGCTTGGAGAGGACCTTCGCCTTCTCCACATAGCGTGAAATCTGTGAATCCAAAGGTATGGGATAAAGTCTGGTATAGTGACGATGTTGAGGTTCCCTTAATCTACACATGGGCATAGAGTACCATCAGCCTTCTCAACAAAGAGAAGTGGGGAGCATACAGGGGAGGTACGCTGAAAAATCGTTCCTTTGGCTAACTGCTCTTTCATTCACACATCTAACGCCTCTTCCTCCCGGACAGTCAATGGGTAAATGGGGGAAGATATACGCACCAGATCCACAGTGAGCTTGAAGTCACAATCAAACTCAGAGTGCTCAGGTAGTGCATTGGCGTAAGCTGCATCAAAGGAGGTTTCCAAACCCTCCCAACAAGAAGGCAAGGGAACCTCCAAGGTGGGCTACAACATAGAAGCAAGGCTAAGAGTGAGAAAGTGGGGCCTGTGAGGCAATTCGCCTTGGACGTTCTCCTTTGACAAAGAAACAACTAGTATGCGACCATTCTTTAAATTAGGGATAGGGTATTCTCTTTCAAGTTGGTTCTAACGTCAAACTTTTGCCACCACTCCACTCCCAAAATGATAGGGTACAAGAGGTTTTAGATAACTTGGAAGTGATCGGACAAGTGGTACTTGCCAACCTGATAGTCCACTGTCCCAACGACCTTCAGAGTGGGAATACCTTGGGACGCCCCTCCCTTAACCATACCACCTGGCAAGTAACTCAGCCCAATATAGTCGGCTAGGTACTAGTCCATAAAGCTTTTATAGGCGCCAGTATCCACCAGAATAGTTGCAATGATTTTCCTTAAAGGGGAGGAAAGGATAGCAGTCAGTAGAAAATAATCCAAATGGTCTTTATTTAAAGCAGAAAAAGCTAGTAAATCACCAGAAAATTCCTCCTCAGGATTGAGCAAGCCATCAGGGTATGTTTCAGAATCATAGAAGGGGGAGGGATAGTTGGCCACCCTTACTACTGAGGCCACATATCCCTCCTCACCTTCTGCAGGTGCATATACTTTATCATATTTGAAATGAAGTTCTTTTTCCACTTCTTGAGTGCCACAGATCATGAGGGAGTAAAACGAGGGTTCTCAGAGGTAATCTGATATACAGGAATAGAGTCCTCGTCCAGGCCTTAAAAGCAAATCAACGGTTCAGAGGTATAGGTGAGGTTTTCATTATTAAACAAGTTTTTATATGTGAATGACCCTATTCCCCTAACAGCAACGGAATGCCCGACATTATACAAGGCCAACACCACCAGGCCCATCTGCACTGATTTCGCCAGCATTGTCAGAACGCGCTGCCAAAGTTAACTTCATTTATTTAAGTTTAATTTGTGAATTTTGGCAGAAAGTTGGAGAATCACAACTTTCGGACCCAGAAGCATCCATATCCACCAGGTACAAGCACAAAGGGTGGGTACTTATCAGTTGGAGGCAGCCAAAAGAAACGCTGAGATGCTCTAACCCTTAGGAAAAAGAGGAAACAGTGGTGCGGCTGACCTCAGCCAAAGCCCACAGCTGGCGCCCACCATTTGCACTTTGGAAAAGTCCCACACAGAAACAAGTTCATGCACTTAAAATTAAGGGGTTGGCTGACTAATGTAAGGAGAATGTCTATAACTCTCCTGTTCCCAGCGTGGTAGTGCATGGTGCACAAGGCCAATGCTAGGGAACCAGCCGTTAGTTCAAAAGATACTAGAGCCCAGCAGAGGGTGCTGAAGCAATAATAACTTAAGAAGAGAAGTGTGATCCATATAATAAAAACCCACCAAAAGTGACTTGGTGCATAAAGGGTGAAGGGGTATACGTCCCAGGTTGGAGGGAATCTGGGCGAACCAACGGTGCACAAGTTGATAATTTAATTGTATTTAATGTAGATGGTTAATGTGGCGTGAGACCTCTTCATTGAGGTCCATGTACAGGATAATTAGAGATAAAATAAGTAAACCGGGAAAAAAGGAAAGGTTTATTGGTAAATTTGACCAACAAGGAATGTTGGTTACGGAAAACATATTTAAACTTCGTCAGGAAAATTTGGGGTCTGCTAAATTGATCTTAAGCACCAAAGCACCAATAGGCAAACACTACCATCCAAATTGGTAGAATACACTGAAACTGACTTCACTTAAGTAATTATTTGAAGTTGTATTCAACCTGAACGCGTAGTTTAATAAATGGAATAGGTTTTGAACCCCCGTTCCTCAATCAACCAAATTGACCTGTCATCATTAGTTGAATAAACCGTTCATTTTAACGCCTAAGCTGACGCAAGGGGCTGGGCGTTCTGCGCCTCACTGGTACAAACCTGGGCATATTTGGCTTGTACCCAACGTTGGTATAATGTGTGCTTGAGGTCAGGGAGGGCCTGAAGCTTCACATTCTAGGCCTCCTTTCACCAAGCCTTATCCTTGGGGTTGGTGCCCACTATCATGTCATTTATTCATGAGAACTACCACTCACACTTTTGCAGCTTCATCAACCACAGTTTTTTTTTGAATCCTATATCCAACAACTGCGAGGCATGGAGTGTGGTGCAACAAACACTGCTTTTGGGAAATGTGTGTTCATCTCCACAAAACTTTTCCCAAAGTGCTGTTTGTTGAATGTCCAGGAAGACACGCACCCCATGTTCCACCAACAATAGTGGTTGGGAGTGAGGCATATTGATGAACTGGTTGCAGAGCGCTTGCCAAGCCAAGGTTTCTGGGGAAATGGTAAACACCGGTTTTTACTATTATTTTATCTATGCCACCGGATTCACTAGGGCGTTTACAAAACTTGGTTAATGTGGGGCCTATATTGTGCCCTTACCTTTACTCGCCCAACTGCTACCCAACATTAGGTGCACACTAAAGTCCTCAATTAGATTATCAATCTTACATAGATTTGAATTAAATATGTTGAAGAAGTGTTTGCGATGAGAGAGAAAACTTTGAGCTTTATAAGTAACCATTGCAAAAACCCTTTGATTGCTTAGCAGTTTTCTGGTCATTAAATTTATTTAATGTCAATGTTAAGGAGGTTTGGATCTGAGGTTTATTATTGTTAAATATTGGGCCGCATTGCCAAATGATTTTAGATTGTACTTACCTTTATTAAGGATTGACACCAATTCTTTTGATTATATTTATATCAGGTTAAACCAATTTTCAGATATTTGTAAATTATGAGTGTAGTATTATGATCAGGCGAAGCCTGAAATGTGACATCGCCACCTTTGAGTTCATTTGCTTTAAAATAAAAAACGCCTCGTTAATTTAGGGCTGTGGGCACAGTCAGTAGCAGATTGCCAATTGTCTTCTTCAATAGGGTACCAAAGACATTAAACAAGTATAAACGAGTACCCCCAAAAGATCTTGAATTCATGGATGGCATTAACTTCTTTTCCGCTTTGCCAGGTTTTTCTGTATAAATAGATCCTAGTTTTTCCACTACAGACACTCTCAAATTAATTCATTTTGGAGACACAAAACAAACTGTACGTCTCATTAACTTCAGGTAATGCTTGCTCATAAGCTATATCATTGATTTGGCACAGCATATTGTATGGACTCAGGGTAGCATGACTCAACTACCAATACTCAACTGGAGTGAAACATTGCTTTGCGTTAATGAGAGCCATATCACCTTGATTGTACACAGACAAGTCAGAGAAGTGAGATTCAGCTTATTCTCTCTGGTCTTGCATGTCCATGTTGAGATTACAGTTCAGGGCAAAAATTTCTGACTGTGTATTTGTCACTGGGACGTCCGCAATTGTACTACCTCATCAATCTGTCCCTCAACCCTACATGTATGTTGACCATGGTTATCAAAGATTAGGGACATGCCAGTGGATGAATGTGTAATTGGTGTGGTAAAGCTGGCTATAGAGAGCCAAGAGGTCCAGATGTCTTGGTTTGCGGGAATGAAGCAGCTGAGATATTGCTTCAGAGTCTAGTTGACCCTTTCTTTCTGGCTATCTGACTTAGGATGTTAAGCATAGGAGTGACAAGGTTTAATGCCTAAGTTGATCATAAGATGATTCCAAATTATGGGATATAAATTAGGGGTATCCAGTCTAAGACAAGTTCAATAAGTAGGCTATTTTGAGATTTTCTCCTTGATGAACATTTTGCTGTTCACTGTGAGGTGATGAAAATTTTAACGAAGAGGTTTCTCATAATTGGTAATTCAGTCCACTAGCACCATAATCTCATCAAATCCATTTGACGAGGGAAAACAGGTGGTAAAATCCAAGCTTATAGAATACCAAGGACTGGCATTAATTTGTAGCGGTACCAACTTACCTTGAGGCTTTTAATACTAAGCCTTGGATTTGACACATGTCAAGTATTTTGTGAGATCTTTCCCCATCTTAACCTTTAAACCAAGACAAGAGTAATACCGTTGGATCAAGCACATGGTCTTCCACACACTAGGATTTCCAGCTAAAGAAAGAACATTATAAGCCTTGATAAATTCTTTTGAATTTCCTCATTGAGTATTCAGACCTCTCCATATTACTAAATAATATCGTTTATAATGGTATAGCTCCTGTGCGCCTCATTGACAGAGCTTTTAACAAGTCCTCTATTAGTTCCTTCTCAAGGGTAAAACGACCTTAGGCTTACTGAAAATTATTCTTGAATGTCTAGTAGGAGCCCTTAATCAAAGAAAAAATATTGTGAGGAAGTATGGTTGTAAAATTGTATATGTCCAGTACAGAGTGATAAACCATAAAATGATGTCACAGCGGATGAGAAATGGGATCAAATTGCGTTTCTCACGCTTTTACTCAATTTTAAAGCCTTATTGAATAAGCTCCTGTGAGATTAAGATTGACATTGGAAAATTAAACAAGCACTCTTGTGGAAAATTAAAGCGCAGTAATCTGTCCTGATGATAAAAAGATGGCGGAAGTAATAAAAATGATTCTGTTATTCATCAAATGCGGCAATAATAGAAAAAAGCTTTTTGACATAAACATGGTATTTTGCTTCTTCTGAAATCGTCTTACAACTAAATATCATAGTTGCTTCAAATCATATATGCCTTCATGTAAGATAACAGCTTTAAAGCAAAGTTAGAGGCATCCTTTTCAACAATAAAAGTGTAATTGACTAGATTGGGCCAGAACTTGGGCGGCAAGCATAGTGTCAGAATTTTATCTAGATGGAATCCTCCAATGATTAATCGTTATTTGTGATGATATGGCCAATCCCAGAGAATGACTTATTGACTAAATTTCGTGTTATTTGATATGATTGCTGGTTAGTTGCTCCCCAATTTGGGTTGAGCTGAAATTAATACTCCGCCAAGTTTGGTATTAGGTTCGAGTGGGGCTAATTGGTGGCCCCAAATTAGTATAAGGATCGCCAGAGACTAATAGCTGAGGATGATCCAATTAGTATAAGTCAGCGGAATAAGTGTTTGATGCAAAATGCCATTCATGGACCGTTGTAAGATTTAATATGGAAAGCCAATGTATTTGCTTCAATTGTTCTATGAATTTGATGCCTATACTGATTATCTGAGGTTGGTGGATCTGACAATTATGAGTTTGAGGTGGCCGAAGTTGTTTCTGGTGCCTCATTTATTATAATAAATTAATCAATATAAGACAAGAAGAGATGTTAGCAAGATGTCAAATATTCTGAGTCAAAGCAAGCAATTGAAGTTGTATCCAGCACAGGTATATCAACTTGAAGGTCAAATCCAAATTTGACATTTATTTAGTTTTTATTTTATATAGATCACTGGCGACTTAAGGCCAAGGATGAGCCAAAACTAATTCGGACATTGGGAAGGATGGAGCGAGAGGGTTGACGCCATGGAAGAAAATAATGTAGTAGAAGAAGAAGAGTGGTTGTCTGGATTAACCAGCAGAAGAGCTGATAGGTCGGCGGTGGGCACAGTAGCCCTTTTGTAAGTATTATAAATACCTGGCGCTTCCTTCTCAATAAACATCTCCCTTTGCTTATTCTACCTTTTGTTATAAGTTTATTATTCATTTCGTTGAGTGGAGTTTAGGCTAGGGGATCCTCAAATAGCGCAGGTGAGACACCAAGGTGTTAGCCAGCGCTGCTGGCCCCATCGCCTAAGGTGAAATGGCAAGGGCTGACCAGTATTCATACTGGTTAGCCTGCCAACTAGCAGAGCTCAGAGTCAATTTTCTGACATTGGTGCTCACTGCAGGGGTACTCTGCTGGTTGGTGCTGGAGTAGCTAATGGGTTGGTGAAGAGGTGCCGGGGGTGTGCCACTGTGGTTTGGTTCCAGCAGTTAGTGGTGGCGGGGAGGGGCAAGCCCTGGACGCCCGCTCCACACGCTGAGGTTGGAAGTAGGAGGATTACCATCTGGTTAAGTGGGGGGAAATGTCAAAATTTTAACCAGATGGAATCCTCCAATTATTAATCGTTATTTGGGATGATATGGCCAAACCTGGCGGAATGGCTTATTGACTGAATTTTGTGTTATTTGATATGATTGCTGGTTAGTCGCTCCCCAATTTGGGTTAATCAGAAATTATTATTCCGCTGAGCTTTGTATAAAGTTCAAGTAGGACCAACTGTGGCCCCAAATTAATATAAGGATCACCAGAGACTAATAGCTGAGGATGATCCAATTAGTATCAGTCAGCAGAATCAGTGTTTGATGCCAACTGCCATTCATGGACTGTTGTGGGATTTCTGGTGGAAATCCAATGTATTCACTACAATCATTCTTCTATAAATTTGATGCCTATACTGATTATCCGAGGTCAGTGGATCCAACAATTATGAGTTAAAGGTGGCCAAAGTTTTTTTCTGTGCCTCATTTATTATTATCAATTAATCAAGATAAGACAAGAAGAGATGTTGGTAGGATGCTAGAATATTGTGAGTCAAAGTGAGCGACTGAAGTTGTCTCTGGCGCATGTATATCAACTTGAAGGTCAAACCCAAATTTGACATTTATTTAGATTAATATTTTATATGGCTCACCAGCGACTTTAGACCAAGGATGAGACAAAACTAATTCAGACATTGGGAAGGAAGGAGTGAGAGGGTCGACACCAGAGAAGAGAATAGTGCAGTAGAAGAAGAAGAGTGGTTGGCTGGAAGAACCAGTGGAGAGCCAATAGGTCGGCGGTGGGTGCAGTAGCCCTTTTGTAAATAGTATAAATACCTGGCGCTTCCTTTTCAATAAACATCTCATTTTGCCTATTCTACCTTTTGTTATAGTTTATTATATATTTTGTTGGTTGAAGTTTAGGCTAGGGGATCCCCAAATAGCGCAGGTGAGACACCAAGGTGTTATCTGGTGCTGCTAGCCCCATCACCTAAGGTGAAATTATAAGGGCTGACCAGTCTTCATACTGGTTAGCCTGCCAACTAGCAGAGCCTATATCAATTTTCTGACACATAGTATATTTGATAGCCTGAAATGCAGCCTCTTCTTTTTCCCTTAACAAGGTACTTTCTTTTGAGTTGTGTTAAAGTGCCATCATGGCAGAGATATCCTTTGCAAACCAATGAAGAAAGTTCACTTCTTACAGAAAGCCCTTACGCCAGATTTTTCATCAAGTGAGCTCAATTCCTGATTGCTGACAGATATCAGGGCAGATAGTCATGTTTTAAAATAAAATATTACCCTTTAATGAAACAGGTCCATAAAAACTTATATCTATGGGGTTCAGCCTCAAATTGGCCTTTACATTCGATTTAAATTTCTCAACACCCCTAGAATTCTCATTTTTATTCTCAGAAAAAACAGTTATTATGTAGATGTACAAAACGCAGCATTTCCATACAAGTTTTCCAAAACCTGGTTGATAATTCATTGAAATACATCAGGCGCATTCTGGAGTCCAAAGGTCATTATCTCATATTTTAAAGACGCAATTGTGACACTTAAAGGCAACATAACGTGAATGCTAAGGTGACTGATATATGGTGGAAGGCGTCAATGAGATACAGATTGCCTAGAATCTTGCTGTTTATGATTATTTATGTGATGTCCTCTGTTTATTATTTTTACTTACCAATCATCTGAATAATTATATAATTATATATCCTTATATTTCTATTAGGTATAGACAAAGTCTTTTATTGCTTTCTCTAATTTCAATATTAGTCAATAAATTTAATTCTACTATGGATTACCTCACTTTTGCGCCATATTTATATATGTAGTTGTCTATTGTAGTACTATACTTATCAGCAACCTCAGACGATGCCTATAACTTATGATAATTATGAAAAAATATCAAAGCCTCAATCCCCACTGGTGCAACCCTTAATTCTTTTAAATTTATTCATTACCTTGCCTCATCAGCTTGGTATTTGCATAGTCTATTATATCTATACTATATTAGCCACCTTGTCCTTATAACAGCATAAAATAGTTGAAAAAAGGTTCAGTATTATCTTATAATCATTTACCAGTGTCTTAATTCTAAACGGCTGAGTGATATTATGTAAAAACTCTGGGCCCTGCATTCATCCCCTTGACTACTTTTGAATATAATGCAACTATTCTGTTATTCATAAGTGTTGCTTAGTTGCACCAAATGAAAACTCTTGTTGTTTGAGTGCATATTTAGAAGTTGCCATTTTAAATATGGGCTTTAAAACTTCAATAATTTTTATTTACAACAACAAAGACAATAACCCACTGCTCAATAGTCACAGGGAGTATTCAATACTACGATGATCTTTTTATATGAACAAAAACCTTATTTTCGACTATTTTGGGAAATATTCCCTGTTTTCCCAGGCATCTGTATTCATACAGATTTCTATTAATTAGTGCAAACATACTTGTACCATTAGAGCTTGACGCTTAAGTGCCAGATTACTTTGGTACTCGCTACAATAAGCACTAATTTTAGACCTGTTTGATTTTCTATGAAACATAATATGGGAGACCCAATGAACTCCCTCTCTAACCTTTACCAGAAGATTGGGTTCTTAAGGCAATTAAATCAAGTCTGTGGACTAGTGATGAAAGACCTATGTTCTGGTTTTTGGTGCTTTACCTAGAAACTTGAGGCAGGTTATCACAAGCTTACTAATTTGTTGATCAAATCTATCAAGAAAATAAAGATAGCTTTTGTATAACACTTGACCATAATGAAGATTGTCATTTGTCAAAATGGTAGTTTAATTAAGATGCTGACACCAATGTATCTAAAATCAATGTGGATAGACGCCAATGGTGGCTTAAATGCTCGTAGATTTTACTGTAACTTCCCCTCATCTTAATTCTTGTCTTACTAATACTCTGGAACCCTCAGTTCAGGCTACTCCAAAAGCTTTTCCAGTGCCTCTCCTCCACATTCTACCAATGCTGCCGCTGTTGCCTCCATTTCATATAATTCTACCACCTACATGGTCTATTTTGATTGCTCTGATGTCATCCCTGATAACTGGAATCTAGGTCTTAAAAATTATCAATAATTTAACCTGTGAACTTGACTGAATTTGGTAAGAAGTTAAACATTCACACTATCACGCGGCTATATAGAATTTTCTATGGGGAACTAGGATGACCAGTTAGAACTGTCCATACTAATGAATCTGTTAATCACTTTAGTCAATAATAAGTAATGGCAAATATTTTTAAAGCCAACGTTACTTATGATAATGCAAAAGATGCTATTAATGAGTTTGTTGGGGTAAATTTATGATATGACTAACAGGCGCCTTCATTAAAGTATCTTTCACGCCAAATAAAGAATTTATCTTTTGCTAAGTTTCTTTTACTATGAAAGTAAGGATCCCTGCCACTACCATCAGGTAATAAGGACCCTACACCCCTTCTGGTAATTATAAATACTCCCCATAGGCACTACTGATGAAAATATTGTGGACTTAGGGAATACCTTTGATAAGCTGTGGAGAGATGCCACTCTTCCTAGATTAAGTTCAAACCAACCTTGGATCAACAAGATTTCATACACTGATCTATCACTGAATCTGCTGAGGCCTACTTGGATAAGTTCAAGAGCATAAGCAGATAGTTTTGCAAACAACTCAGCATATTAAAATTAAATTCCCAGGATTGATGGAATCGTTATGCTCAATTAAAAAACACCCTATGGATGAACAAATCAATTTTCTTGCAGATGGTGCAATTGAGAAAACTTTTCTGATAAGGCTGCCCTAGAAGAGATCTGAACAATATGTTTAGTATCTAAAAGGCTGTCAAAAGTCCCAAGTTGAGGTACTGGAAAGTGAGCTGCCATGTCCAGTTCTAAAGACCCCAGAGAACAACAGAAACTCTAAGAAACTGCAAAAGACAAATTTTTAGCGCTTAGAAATAATTTATTAACATCTTTTTTTCATAGTTTTATAAGAAACTATCCGCCTTCCCCCTATACTAGTATAGTTTTTCAGCGCTCTGCCAATGATGGAGTGCTGAATTACTTTTTATCACTTATATACTCAATGTATTCTCTAAATGAACCATTAGAAAATATTAATAAGTAAAAGAATTCGCCCCCTTCAACAAAATTGTCTCATCCTATAGAGGGGCCCAATTATTGATCTCAGTGATGGTGGTGGGCGTCAAATTAGTTTATCTGGTGGTATATTACTCAACGGAAAAATACAAGAAACACATCCTAAAAAATTCAATACTTGAATAGCTACAAACATAATCATGCTGGTTTCAAACTGACCCAGATGAGTAAGATATTAATTTAATCTACCATAGACAAGGACAAGCCATAGAAGGTCTAACTACAGAATGGAAGATAGAAGATGATGCTGGCTTAATTGGAATCTTGTACAAATTGGCGGCCTCACCCCAGTATCAAGTGCACCTCCAGGACAACCTCAACTTCAGACTCAATTATAATAAAGATTTGCAGATTCAGCTTCTCCTGCTCAAACCCAGTAACCCCAATTCCTCCCAAGATGCATGGGCAAAATTGCTGCTGATACTCAGTTTTTTATTTAAGATGTTGATAAATAATTATCAATAATTTCCACACTTTTCCTTAGCAGATCTTACTCCCAAATTCTCAGAATGGCGATGCCCTGTGGACTATGGATGCTTTTGTGTGCATTGGAGTACCCCTGATGGAAATTAAGTCTTTCATTAGCACGTCAAATGTCTGACAATAATGCTCAGGCTCTTTGTGGGGCCAAGTTTCTGAGTCATCATGATGCTCTGATTGCTTTCTTCCATGACTGCAAACCCTTAAGGCATTATAATCATTCATGTTACCAGTTATGAATATAAATTCCTCATAACAGAAATATTAAATAGATTACTTTGCTGTACCCTCACTTGTAATGCGCCTATGATGGCTTACAATAAATTACAAAAGTAGCTATAATCAGCTTAGCTACCCTACAAAGGAATATTGCTTTTGTAATGTTTCTTCTTCAAGGAACGAGATATGGGAAATGCCTTGCTATAGTATAAAAGGGATATTATACTTTTATAACACTGTAATAATCCGATACAAGGAACTTATCAAAGATGAAGGCCGCCATGCTAGCATGGCTATAAAAAGTTGGACGCTTTGGTAACGACTACATACAAAAGTTCAGGTGCAACACAATAATTTTCTATATAGACATTTAATGAAACTATTGTTAATTTGATGCCTTGAGTAAATGAGACTACAACGCTTAGTCCATATATTAGAATCTCCCCCGCTGATTTATACTACAACGACTATGGGACAACATCCTCAATCTTGCACCCCATAATCATCAACACTGTATATATTTTTCCTTCATAGCTCCTAATGCAGTAGGATTCTGAATCGCTCTCCTAATCAAAGCCAAATCTCAACCATTTAATTTTTCACCTTATGAACAAGGGATACATCATCCTACTTAAACATTAAAAAATGATAGAGCGCACTGAATTTGCTTAGCAATATATAGGAATATAATAGAACTCTGCTACAATCATACAGAGCATACCATGGAGCCCAGCCATCAAGCCCTTATAGGAATGGATATTAATTTAATAATATATGAGAGTCTATATTGTTATATTCTTCTGCTACTTTGACAATCCAAATCAGATCACATTGCTCCTAGATGCTATTTACCCTAATCAGTGAAAACAAGGTTTTATTAATGAACATATTATCTTATCCAATCGGCATGAAATATGCCACAAGTATACTGGATATTAATTTCTTACCCTCTGGAAAGAGTCTCGCCAGTATACAGCCATCAGAAGATTTACAATTGCAAGTTTAAAATAAAAAAGGAGATGTTCCTATTTTATAGATGATGGTCATAAAAGATAACCAGTTTTTTTGATATGATGTCACCTGCAATATTTTGATACCTTCTGACACAGGAGATTTTCAATATGAAAACGATGACAACTATGAAAGCTGGCACCTTTTTATACTTTTAAGGGTGCAGTATTTTATAATGACCAGTGGCGGAGTATTTCTATCAGAAATGGCCAATGACAAGAAAATGAACCAACAACTGTATGAACCAAGTTACCTTAACAGAAGCTATCAAACCTTGCATCATAATAATACCTGAAAAAGTAATCAACCAATATTGAAGGGCGGATAGAACCTTGAAGTGAGGCGCATTGGTGCAGCGCCATCATACAAGTACTGACATAATTAGCATGATACTAGATTGGGAAAAGGCTTCAATAACCAGAAGAGGTATTGCCTCCCCAGACCTAGAAGCAGGTATTAATAAAGGAGAAACCAAAAATCCTGGTGCAGGAACATCCATCATAAGACGAAGCTTGTGAATATATACATTGAACCAAATGGATGCCGCTACTAAGGGGAAAATCAAGAAGAGACTCCCAAGGGATTCATGAAGCCCTATAATATCACCATACACCACTCCCAAAATGTTTCCAATCTAATTTATTTCTTGTTTGCATTTTATACAAGTATAAAAAAACTTTGATTTTATTCCTTGTTGAAGTTCTGATATGACTGGACAATAAGCACCAAGTAGCTATGGCTGATTGGCTAGAATCTGATAACCATGATTTATAGTGTACAAATTTTTAAGCGCCTTGGGGTGAGGCGATTTTGGGTCATGAAAGATAACTATTGGATCATCTCCAAATAAGGTGATAAGGCGATGTCAACATATGATGAATATTTAGTAGATCGCCTTGAAATAAAGCAATAGGGAATTTAAGAATATTATACTTTGCCAGAGGCAATGAGAATATGGAAGAACCAAATAGTCTAAGCCAAAAAAGCGGTATCAATCAAAGTCGCTGATATATAAGTAAAATGAGACGTTTGAAGGGAGGAGGATTTTTGGTAGAGAAAAAAAGTATGGAAAAGATATTATCTGGTGTAGGATATTGAGTTAAATAAAGAGGTGTTTTTGGGACAATTGCTCCAAATTTTGTTATATTTATTAAGTTTGTTCTAAGGACTGGCAATCTCCATAGCATCCATTTAATTGCTCAGCGGACTTGACCCTGCGCAAAATTTTCTAGCGTATAGCAATTATCCATTAAAATCTTTAATAGTGGTGCTCACTACAGGGGGCCCACTGATCAACTACCAAAAAAATTCTACAGTCGCTAGCCATGTCATAGCATGCCTTATTAAATGGGGAATCCTCATGGCACACTGCGTTAGCCAAATATGCAGAAATTAAACTTGCTTTAGACGTGGTTCTCAAGAAGCGGGAATAGCTCATTCAGGAGTGTAACAACATAATAAACCATCTCAACACGTTCAGTCAAATGTGAATTCTTGGACAACAAAACAGACAACTTGCTAATTGTCTGGATGACACTACTGAACGACTGCATTGCGCAGAGTGGAAGTTGGACAATACCTTTCAGCCCCCTCATTGGGAAGTGGGTCAGGTGCCAAGGGGCTGCTTGAGAAGAATTGTGTCATGGGGAATATGACACTAAATACCCAGTTGAGGAGCTTTTCATTGAAACCTCAGGCAGCATGAGCTACTCCACCCAGGAGTGTCACAGCTAGTGACATATTTCCTGGAATTATCCGCCCATTTAAAGCCAAGTCCAACAAGACCTTGGGGAAGAGACCAGAACCCCTAAGGGTCACCAATGAACTATCTAAGGTCATTGACAAAAAGTGGGGTTTGGCTTTGCCAACCAAGGCTGAGAAAAACGGCTTATTTATGGCAAGACCCCAAGAGGAAATCAAACTTAACACCCAGAAAATCACAAGCTATGAGGTTATGAAATCTGGTTAAATTTGAAAATTTTGATCTTGTTGAAAAACGACGAATATTTAGCTCATATCAGATTCCAATAACCACTGGAATCTTTGTGAAGAATTCCCCTATAAATTAAAAACAAAGATGAGAAAGTCTTTGCTTTTCTCAAATATTCTGATCACCTTAATAGAGTCTAGAAATTTTGGGCCAGTTTCCTGTATAATTTTTGTTTCCTTCAACAAAAAATATACCTCTCAGAAGATCTGTGATGGCTGGAGTTCGTTTTCCACTATGCTTTGCACCCCCTGCTGCTATGAGCCCTCCACCTAATCCACCACCTATTTCACTGGCTCCATCTCCTCATATTTCTCTGGACTTAGCCTTGTATCTTACGCCACCCTTCCCAGCTCCCAGAGCCTCTTGTCCCTGATGGTTGTGGCCAGTTTAGTGTGCGTTTTGTTCCACAGATCTATTTGGAAACACAATACTGACCATTTATGACGTTTCTTCGTTTTGTGGGGTCACTTGGCCTTTTTGTATCACCTTTGGTCTGTGTCTTTCCCTCCAGCGACCTCCTGCGCTCCATTTTTCCTGACAAGGAGGTCAGCTCTAAAAATGATTATGTATTGGAGAACCAATTTCCCCAAGTGATAGCTGCTGGCCACCAAAAAGGCCCACACTACCGCTGAATAAGTGGATAGACCATCCACCACTGTGGCTACTGGACCAGCTTCTAATTGTGATACTGTTTGTGGGTCTTGATCCATTCCTTAGTATGCTCCAAAGGTTTGAAGTTATGAGCAGGAAGAGTATTGGACATTTGCCTTTGCAGCTTAAAAATAAGAATGTCCTAGATCGAGTTCAGCTGAGCAAGGAAATGTTGGCCATCTGTGATTTTCTAATGCTATTAAGAGCAATGTTAATGAAAATGTTGACAATATCGACCAAAAGACCCTGGCTGATTCTCAGTGGACCCTGTAAACTGGGGTAACGCCAGTTTGAAACCCACATGGGCACTTTTTATAAAATCAAATGATCATATTTTGCCAATCGTATGATGGACTACAGGGAAACCAGCAGAAGGTACTCCTCCCACCAGCACTAAAACCTTCACCACACCTTCACAGGGGCCACCCCCTTTTATAGGCTGGTGGTGGTCCCCCAAGGTGAAAATAATTTCTTGAGCAGTGATTGATTATGGTAAATCAAAACCTTGCCACATAGGTATATTCTTTTCCAAAACCTCAACGGCTGTTTACCAAAATTAACTATCTTTCCCCAATTTCTGATAAGATTGACACCCATATAGCCTAAATTGGTTAGCATCAAAGCTATTCCAAACCTATCCCCAAATTCCCTCCGACCTTTGAAATAGTATAAATACTAATCATTGAAAATCAGAAAGGGATTGCATCTCATTTTTACCCCCGCGCTCATATTAAAGCATTATAAAATTGTACTTTATAGTTTCCTATTTTTATTTTATTAAAATCCTTTGTGGGATCCAGCGGCGTAGCAACAGGCAAGCATTACTAAGCTGGATTCCTCAAAATGGTGCTCACTACAGGGGATCCCTGTATGCCAAAAGTCGTTGCTCTTTAAAAGCAACTAAAAATGCTTTATCCCGCTTTAAGGAGCTTGAACAGCGTTATTAAAAACTCCCCCTTAAGGAAAAGTTCGTCACAGGTGAAGGGAGCATTGCTTTCTTCCTGTTTGTTTATGAAGCCGTTATGGATGGCACCACAGACAAGCAAAAAGTTCGCCACATCCTTCCTTGTTTAAGTCGTCTAGTGCAAGAGATGATAGTCCCTAACCTGAACCTTTCATACACTTGGGCAGAGGTGCATGAGGCTCTTCTTAATGAATTCGGATCACAACATAGTTTACACAGGGAAAAACAGGACTTTATGCGCCTTAGTATGTTTGAAGGTAAATTAACTATTGCCTTTGCTGAACGCTTTTACCTCACTTCGCAAAGGTTGTCCACCCATAACATGCTTACCCTTGATGATGTTATCACCACCCTGTTAACTGGGCTAGTATCTCAACCCTCTCTAGCCAGGCATATCATCTCATTAAAACACCATTTCAAAAACATCCTCAATCTAAAGTAGGCTTTAGTAGATGTTGCCGATTTCTATTCAGGTGTAACTCCTGAAGAAGCTGAGGTGACATCTTTAGCTCTCATCATTGAGGAGCTACTGCCTGTGGAGCAGTTAGGAGTGCGCTCACCTGTGCCTATCCTCCCTACAAAACCTGCTCCCTCAGTACAACTTAATGTGTTTGTCGCTCCTTCTAATGAATCGAAACCATGTAAGGTTGTAACATCCATATGCCCGCACATGCTCACTAAAGCTGTTGTGCCTACCCCTCCAGCTATGCTGGGAAATGCGCGCTCTAATGCTATCTAATCTTCTGTGGCCATCTCTCCTACCCCCATTGTGGCCTTGCCTGTTGTTGAAAATACCATTGGGGAGATTCTGATGAGGGTTACAAGGACGTTGGTTATAACATGTTGGGAGCCCCTGCGGAAATAGATGTTCCTGATCATTTAAACACTGGAGGAGTTGATGAGAACACCATACCTTAGGAAACGTACCTCAGCCGAATTCTAGGGTTTCCCAAAGCTATTGACACTTCCAGCGATGGTGATCACTTCATATCTAGCTTAATGCGACCTATTCAGCGGTTTCATACCATGAAATCCATCCTGTATAAATACCCTGAGACCGCTAAAAAGCTAACCTCCACCTTTCGGCTCAAGGAGGTCTTAGCTTTGTCACCTAAATTTGGATGAACGCTCACTAAGGTTGAATTGGTCATTCAAAAGGTCCGATAATTGGCCATACTGAACACTGGATCCCCAGTCAACTTGATCTCCACTAAGCTTATCAAGAAGTTAAAGCTAGCGCCTGACTTGGATTACACGCAAGAATTTGGAACTGCTGGCCCCAACAATACCCAGGCTATTGGGGCATACTATTCTCTTCCCATTCGAATTGGGATGCTTATCCTATCAGCCCCTGCCGTGGCTTTGGACAATAACGCATATGATATGCTCATTGGCACTCAATTTATAATTGAGTATGAAGGAAAAAGCAACCTCAAGCAAGGGGTCCTCTAATTACTCAACTACAAAGTCCTTTTAGTCTTATCCAATAAAGAACCCAGCAAGCATGAATACTCTTGCCTGGTTGAATGCCCTTTTTCAGCTATAACCTTGCCATATTCCACTTCAGGTCGCAATACAAAAAACTGATTCGGTGGATGCCAGGGATGGTATCCCTTTTTGTGCGGCAGATGAGGTCTGTATTAAGCCTGGGGAACAAAGAGTGGTTGACACTAAAATCACACTACAAATCCCACATCATTGTGTATTGCACCTCATAATTATTGAGGGTGTTAGCCCCTTGGAGCCTTGTGTCTTGCCTGGAATACTAGACCCAGCCTATCAGAGGCCTATTATCCTTTTTCTAGGAAACCTCACAGGAATAGACATGATAATACGGAAATACCAGGCGATTGGCAGAGGTTTCCTACTCCCAGTAGAGGACATTGAATATATCCACTTCGTTGGCTCTATGTCGGATTTGGGTTTACCCATGGACAACATGATGTGCACCTTGCCCAATGTTCATATTTTGGATAAACTGGCCACAGAGGAGTTGCAAAAAGTTCATACCTTGTTAGACGAATAAAGTGACATCTTAAAAATCGAAAAATGACTCCGTCCACTTGAAATTCTGGTGCCACTCCATTGATGTGGGTGATGCCCGGCCTATAAGGTTCAAACTTTATTGTAAGTCAAAGGTGGAGGAACAACAGATGAGGACGGAGCTACAGCAGTTATTAGACACGGGGTTACTTGTTCCTTCACAAAGCCCCTGGTCTTACCTCTCTTACTAATTAAAAAGAAAAATGAAGGCATTGTATATATGGATTACCATAGGTTGTATAGCCTCACTAAGAAGTATAGATATCCTATCCCTCGCATTGATGACGCCCTGGCCCAACTCTCTGGCTCTAATTTCTTCTCCACTATGGACTTGGCCATTGGTTATTGGAAAATGGACCTTTCTCCTCAGGATCATTAGAAATGCGCTCTTATTTGTAGTGAAGGTCTCTTCCAACCCACATGATTGCCCCAAGGGTTGTGCAACGCATCTGCCTCTTTCCAGAGTGCAATGGGTCACATCTTGCAGGACCTCTAGTTGACTTGTGTCATCGTCTATCTTGATGACATCACAGTTTTTTCAAAAAACCTTCAACGAACATATTGATCACTTAAGGAGGTGTTTCAGCAGTTAAATAAGTCTAATATTAAATTGAAGCCCTAAAGTGTACCTTCTTCCAAAAGAAATTGGATTTCCTTGGACACTCTATTTTCCAAAAAGGAATCCAATCCTTGGTAGATAAGGTTGAAGCAATTTCAAAGATGCCTCCCCCTAAGAAATTACGGGAGATTCAGGTATTTCTAGGGATGATGGGATATTACTATCAATTTATCCCTAAGTTTGCCCATCTCAGTGAACCTCTTGACCGCCTATTAACCAAGGACACCCCATTTCAGTGGGGTGCAGAACAGAAGCCCACTTTTGAGACGCTGAAGCAGCTGCTGCAACAAATCCCTATCCTATGGCACCCAGATTATAATAAACCCTTCATCTTATTCACTGATGCCTCAGACTATGCCGTTGGGGCCATCTTAGCCCAATTGGATGAAAACGGTGTAGATCATCCTGTATCCTATTTTAGTAAGATGCTATCAAAAGCGGAACGAAACTACAGTGTAATGAAGAAGGAGTGTCTTGCTGTTCTTTTAGCTGTCAAGAATTACCGCCCTTTTCTATATGGTACCACCTTACTGTAGTTACCAACCACGCATCTCTAAAGTGGTTTCAGAACATGAAGAATCCTACTGGTTGGCTAGCTCGCTGGGCTCTAAAGATCCAGCCTTACAACATGAAGATTGAACAAAGTGCTGGAACTCGTCACTTTAATGTTAATGGGTTGACTCAGCTGCCAGTCCTTCACTTGGATAATAGTGAGGTGGAGATGTTACATGACCTTTTAATGACCCCCGATGACTGGGAGGATGAGTATGAGCCTGTACCAAAAATGTTAGCCTGACACTCCTGTAACATCAAAGTGGTAAAGGGAAAGTTGGATAAGCAGGTGGGGACAAAATGGCTACCTTACCTTTGACCCTCAGAATTTGTACCTGCTATCCTAGAAGCTCATTCCACTCTAGGTCATGGAGGGGCCAAGAAAACTTTTCAATGGATCAAGGATCGGTATTATTGGGATGGAATGATAGAAGCTATTGTTGAAAAATTGGAAGATTGCCTTACGTGTAAGAAGCAATCTGGTTTCAAGACTCAATGCCAGTATAAACCCACTACCCCTCAAAAACCGTTCCATACCATCAGCCTAAATGTAGTAGGTCCCCTTCCTCAGTCTACTAGTGGAAACAGAATTATCCTAGTAGCTATTGACCACTTCACTAAGTGGATTGAAGACATGGCTCTCCCTGCTCAAACAGCTAAGGCCACCGCCATCTTCCTAAATCAACACATCTCCACCCATCACGGTTGCCCCCAAGTACTACTCTGCGATAATAGTAAGATATTCACCTCCAGAGTAGTCAAAAAACCTGGCCACAGCTATGGGAGCACACCAACTTTTCTCAGCTCTGTATAAACCATCCACAAATGGGACTGCGGAAAGAGCAAATGGAACCTTGGTTTCCATTATTCAAAAACTGGCTTCCCCTGATCCTCTTCACTGGGATCAATATCTACCTAGTGTTTTTATGGCATACCAGATAAGCTATCACCAGATTTTAAAAATGTCTTCATTCCATGTATTGTATGGGTGAGAACCAGGCATACCTGTCCTCTATGCTAGGGATGTATTCTCTTCTAGAGTGAGGAACCAGAGAGAGTTAAGAGAAGATTGGCTCAACGCATAATTCAACTCCAATCCAAAGCTATGACCAATTTAGCAAAAACAGTAACAAAAGAAGGGCAGGCTGCAAATGAGTTCTGAACCCCCTACCCACCTTCCAAGTATCTGTCATGATGTTATACTACCATAACCACATCACTCCAAGAAGCGGTAAGATTGGATCGATTTGGGAGGGTCTTTTCACTATCATCTACAAGAGAGGAAACGAGTACTCTATCAAAAATCTAGCTAATGGTATCACAATCAATTGTGTACTTGACTGTTTCCTCTGGCCCTACTCGCCCCCCAACATTTTGAGGGGTGATGTTGGACATTTTCCCTTGCAGCTGAAAAATAAGAATGTTTTAGGTCGAATTCAGCTGAAAAGGGGAATTGTTGGCCATTTGTGATTTTCTAATGCTATTAAGAGCAAAGTTAATGAAAATGTTGACAATATCGACCAAAAGACCCTGGCTGATTCTCAGTGGAACCCTGTAAACTGGGGTAACGCCAGTTTGAAACCCACATGGGCATTTTCTATAAAATCAAATGATCAGATTTTGCCAATCGCATGATGGACTTCAGGAAAACCAGCAGAAGGTACTCCCCCCACCAGCACCAAACCCTTCACCACACCTGCACAGGGGCCACCCCCTTTTATAGGCGTGGCGGTGGGCCCCCAAGGTGAAAATAATTTCTTGAGCAGTGATTGATTGTGGTACATCAAAACCTTGCCACATAGGTATATTCTTCCCTAAAAACCCCAACAGCTGATTACCAAAATTAACTAACTTTCCCCATGATCTGATTAGATTTACACCCATATTACCTAAATTAGAAAGTATCAAAGTATTTCCAAACCTATCCCTAAATTCCCTCTGACCTTTGAAAATAGTATAAATACTAATCGTTGAAAATCAGAAAGGGATTGCATCTCATTTTTAACCCCGCGCTCATATTAAAGCATTATAAAAATCAATTTACATAGTTTTTATTTTTAATTCATTAAAATCCTTTGTGGGATCCAGCAGCGTAGCACCAAGCGAGTGTAACTAATCTGGATTCCTACAAGGAGGAGGTTTGCATTGATAGGCTGCCATCATTTGATCATATGAGAATATCCATAGCTTCTTTGAACAACTTGAGTTTTTGGGGGAAGAAGCCTTTATTGGCATAACGCTAAATTGTTAATATCCTCGTTGAATGTTGGGAGTGCTTACCAAGTCACCTGCTATCTCCCAAGTTGTTCTGTTAACTACCATGAAATGAATGATACTGTGCTCTGGTTGTTCAGAGGTACTGCAAAGATTTTGCAGCAGAAGGCTGAGCTCTTGACCATTAAATTCAAGCGTAATGAGACCCTTGCTGCATTTGCTGACAATTTTTGGCAGAAGCCCATGTGCTAATTGGGTATGGGACTATATCTGAATCCAATGTGCGCATTGTCATGACCTCCACGGTGAAGCCATACCATGAGATTTACAATGTCATGATTTTGGTTTTGGAGGACGAAGTACCACTGTCAGGATATGAGAGAAAAATCATCTCAAATTCCCATCTTCCAAATCTGGCCGTACTGAATCAGTTGTCAATTCCAGCCAAGACAAAACTTTTTCTGGATAATCCTTACCTAGTACTGAGTCACGTGGAGTAGGCTTTCCACCTTCTCAATCAGGTGAGTGACAATATCAATTGTGGACGCCCTCGAGGAGGCCTTTCTGGAAGGTTAGTAAAGATCCTGATTGGATGAGGCTCTGAAGATCCTGAAGGCATCGAGTCCCAACGCACCCTATAAATATCAAATCATTTTGATTTAATAAAATATTCAGTAAACTAACCTTTATTTTCTGTTTCCTATTTGGTGCTCATTTTCAATTTTCCAGCTTCAAGCCACTGTGAACCCCAGCGCCAGTCAAAAGAACTGTAGCGCTGACAAA